>PVJN01015936.1:0-42206 GCA_004026805.1 Lasiurus borealis
CAACCCTCTGAGTGAATGTGTTGTTATGACTGGGAATTGCAGCGGCATCTGAGATGCTACTGTGATTGAACCATGAATGGAACTTTACTTTGCAATGACTATCCAATCAGCTCACTAACCAGATGCTTCAGACACTTCTTAATCACATATTAAAGTTATTTAATGTTGAAATAGGAACACTCACTCAGTAGTTAATGGAATGATAAGCATAGTAAAGCTGGACTTCAGTGTGTCCTGGATCAATAACCTTTTTCTAGACCCATTAGTGAATGTGCAATCTTTCATGGCTGCCATGAAAGCGAACTTATATATTCAAACAGTCTAAAATAGCAATTAGTTGCTCTGGAAATAAAATAATACAAAAATCTGTTGACCTTACTTTTTACTTACTTTGCTAATAGGACACTGGCTATAGGTTTGAGGTTTGGATGCATTCCATAAACTACAGACTCTTGTTCATCCTCATTTGATTTTTCACAAGTGCTCTCTCTCACACTTGGACATTTTTCTGTAGTGTGGGAACAGTCAGGAAGAATGACTACCAAACAGGGATTTTAAAATGAAATTGGCTTTAAACTATTACCTGTCTTCTTTTATGTGTAATGTCTTCTTTCATGTCCTAATGTTGTCATTGCCACAGAGAAAAAAGCAAAGTACCTATGTGCATGTCTGAAAATATAACTTCAAGGCAAAGAACTAAAAACTAAATAGATCAATGAAAGAACGACACCTTGGACAAGGTCGCCTAGATTTGATTAAATACATGAGACTGTTTAATGCTATTTTGTGCAATTTAACTTATTAAAGTCATTCCTTTGATCATCACACTTAAAGAATAAAAAATATGCCATGAATACTTTAAAGGAAATAATATGAAATCAGAAGGCAGAAAAACTTTCAAGTCTAATAGGTCAATAGTAAATGTTGTTCTCTCTTGTTTTTTTGTGTTTTTTTTTAATTATTATATTTTATTGATTTTTTACAAAGAGGAAGGGAGAGGGATAGAGAGCCAGAGACATCGATGAGAGAGAGACATCGATCAGCCGCTTCCTGCACGCCACCTACAGGGGATGTGCCCGCAACCAGGATACATGCCCTTGAACGGAATCGAACCCGAGACCTTTCACTCCACAGGCCGACGCTCTCTCTCCACTGAGCCACACCGGTTTTGGCATCTCTTGTTGTTAATAATAAATTTTTCCCTAATTCCTATCTAGTTCCTATGTGTAAGACACTTGTTCTTTTAATTGTCATACAAGAGGAAAATTATCTCAATCACATTAAAAAATTACAAAGAATTATTCCCTGTTTCCCAATTTTATAATTCAACACTTCCATGGGTATTTTTGATTTTTCCCTTTTCTTTTCCTTCCTCAGCTAATCTTAGTTCCCACTTGAATTACTTATTACTTAAATAACTAATATATATTTCTAATAAATAAACTTACACTCTTTCAATTCAGCCACTGTGCCATTGTCAGTATGGTTTTTCACATATATAAATGCTGTTCATCTTTCAAATCTCAGCAGCTTACGACCATAACTCTAAACTAAAATCTTTTGAGTGTCTGGGAAGGTTTTTGTGGTTTGATTCCTGACTATGTCAATCAATCATGCTTCTTTCAGTTCTTTTCTTTGAAATTCATCACAATTATATTACACATTTTAAAAATTCTTAATAATATGGGTTAAAATTTGACTCCTTCTCCTTAATGTTAACCCTAGTACTTAAAACAATTTCTCTCTTTTCTGATCTCATTCATCGTTGATCGGTTTTGTTGGGAAATGATTTTATCATTCCAGGCTTCAAATGTTTCACAAAACTCTGCATTCAGTTTCCTGTCATCAATTCATACTGAAATAATATTATATTTATTATTAGTTGTTTGAAGGTACCCATTATGTCTCAGGTATTATATATATAATATTCAGCATATAACAGACATTCTTCAAAAAGTAACAGTTTTCAAAATATGAACTTGAAGGTAGACACCATGCATGTCTCACTCTTGATTAATTTCTTGTATCTGTTTCTGGCACAGAGGGTACTCATTAATCTTTATTGAGTAAATGCATAAGTGAAAGAATTAAGTTTATATATTTCATTTCTTTTATATTTTTTTGGATCTCTGTATTAGGAATGTCTCTAACTAAACCTTTTCCACAATTCATTTTAAATGTTAATATACACTAGCATAGGATATTTAACTATCCTATAATGTTAAATTGTTACTGGATTTTTATGCATACAAAATTATATTAATCATAAAAGAAAAAGCATGCATAACTCATAGAAACTATTATGTAATGTTTTTTCTTTCACAATCTTAACACACTTTTATATGTGTTGCTGTGGACAAGTAGTATATACACATATATAAACATACATGCATTATTGACTGAATTTCTGATTTTTCCCATTTGTCTTTATTTCACAAGTATTTGAAATAATAAAATAAAACCTAATATGACTACATGTCATGATAGAGAAGCCAAACTTGTCAGAATCATATCACCCTTATACTATCAAAAAAATAATTTTGCCCTAGCTGGTTTGGCTCAGTGGACAGAGTGTCAGTCTGCTGACTAAAGGATCCCAGGTTTGATTCCAATCAAGGGCACATGATTGGGTTGTGGGCTTGATCCCCAGTAGTGGATGTGCAGGAGGCAGCTGATCAATGATTCTCTCTTATCATTGATGTTTCTCCCTCTCTCCCTCTCCTTTACTCTCTGAAGTCAATAAAAAGTTTTTTAAAGAATAATTTTATAATTATTATTAATTTGAGCCTTGTTTATACAATTAAATACTAAAATGCAGTTTACTTAATACATAGAATTTTGTGTTTTTTCCTCCTAGCTACTAATTATTATTAAATACAAAGTAATTAAATAGTAATTATTCTAAATACAAACTGAACTTTTTGAATTATCCATGTCTTTGAATAATTGGGAAAATCTGTAGTAGTCATAGGCTATCAGTCAATTCTCCTCATCTTCCTAGATGTACCTGAAAGCAAGTATAAGATGAGGCAGACCAAAATGGGATAGTTGTTTTCACTGCCTTAACCTACATTCTTTCTTCTCTTAAGACAGCACCAGCTTCCTGCTTCTTTCTTTATATGAATACTAGAGGCCCAGCACGCATGAGTAGCTCGCTTCCACTTGCCTCAGCTGGCCACCCTGTCCATCACTGCTCATGGCTCGCTGCCCCGCCCTCCGGCTTTAGTAGGTCTCGCCCTGCCCTGCTGGTCACAAGAACTGCTGCTCCTTTGATTGTGACACCATTACCGTGTGATGACCATAGGCTTTTTATGATATAGATAAGTTCAGTTCTCACCTCAGAGATGGCCATAGACCCAGTCTTAAAGCAATTAGTAATTGTTCCTGGATAAGAATGTGAACTCTTTGTTCCTAGGACAAGAGTGAGATATATCCTAGAAGAATTCATTCTTCTGTAATCTTAATGTTGTAAGCATGAGAACCTGAAATTAAGGATAGATGAAGTGGGATAAGATTTGGAGTTGAATATACAAAGCCTATATAGAGAGAGCAGAGCTGAGAGATAGATATGAGCAAATTTGTCTGTGACCTGAATCAAGCCATGCTTGAAGCCAGAAATTACCCATGAGTTACATAGTTTACTAGAGGCCTGATGCATGAAATTTGTGCAAAAGTAAGCCTTTCTTTCCCTGGCTGCTGGCACCTGCTTCCTTCTAGCACCCGAGCCCCAGGCTTCCTCATAGCCCTGGCTTCATCCGGATTGTCATCCAGAAGGATGTCTGGTCTAATTAGCATATTATGCTTTTATTATTATAGATACAGATGGTTTGTTAGCTAGTAAGTTACTCTTTGGAGGCAGAATCCAATTCAAGTTAGGTTTTATTTTACTTGCCATTGAAAAGATCTTGCCTTTTATGAGAATCTAAATAATGATAGTTTTTGCTTAGTCAATATCTTCCATAAAGATATTTCTTTATTCTATCCTATTATATCTAAATATATTCTTAAACTCACGATTTACAAAAACACTGTTGTGATTATTTTGTCTGTCATATTTGCTATTGGAAATCACTATATCATTTCCCAGATAAGAACATTGAGGTTAGAGAGTTAAGTGATTTATATGCCACCATGCAGCTCTTAAGTGATGAAACTAAAATTCTAAGTCAGATTATGTGAGCTCAGAGAGCATGCCCTCTTCATTGCAATGAAATATTTCAAATACAAGTTTACATATGTTTAATCCAAATGAATACGTAGAATAGGCCACAGGTGGGTACAGTAAAAATACAAGGAAGGCAGAAGTGACTGTCCATTGAAGCTGCTACCAGGTCGTTTTCATCCTGGAAGCTCTGAAGATCGTGCTTGGCAAAGTTTAGGTTTTAACTGTAGTGTCAAGCTTGCTTTTAGAGAAATAGAAGGCTGGTTAGGAAGACAGGTTTGAAACTACTTTATTTATCTCTCTTAGAACAAAGTCTAATATCCAATTCAACCCTTACTGACTGAAATCTGAACCTTGGTATTATTAAAACAGACAAAAATTTCATGACCTCTCTTGACAGAGGTGTTTCCATAGACGCCCAACCACTATGCATGCTAGAGCTACAGCCAGGCTTGGCTTTCAGGGCCATCCCTGGGTGCAGATGTGAAATGGGGGTCACCACAATATTTTCCCAGAATAGTATCCCCCTGTAGGGGAAGGATGTCCTTTGAGGAAAAGGTCTAAGGGATTTGGGAATATCTTTGTTTTGGAAAGTATAATGTACAGTAATCAATTAAAGACTATGAGATGTTCTTCAACAATATTCAGTTAGAACAGTTTTCCTAAAATAATTTGACAGTATTTTTCCTGTGCACCATTAATTAGCATTTTATGCTATGAAACATGACACAAACATCAATATGAAATTTTAAATTATATTACAACTCTTGTCATTTCTTGACATTTATTTCCTAATATCATTAGCTACAAGTAGCTTAACAGAAGAACCAAAGTAGGAATATGAAATAACAACATTTTAACATTCTCAATGTTTATGGCTTTGAGGTGCTTTTGATTACATTTGACAAAATTTGAATATTGAACATTCTGTCATTAAAATGCTGTTTGATTAATGCCTACATGTATCTGTATAAAATATCTATATTTGTTTTAAAGGTCACATAATTGTCCTTCCAAATACCTTATCTAGTCAATTGTTTATCATGATATGCATGGCTTTTTTTTCTGGCAAAATAACCTCATTTCAGTGTTCAAGTTTCCCAAGCAGCAAGAACATTAAGTACATATAATTAGGCCAGTGTGAAAAGCTAAGCTCAATTATACTCCTCAGTGTGAGTCATATGCAGACCTTCCCGGGTTTCATTATCATGAGCTTCATTCTGTTCAGCTACTGTATCAAAAGAGGATTAAAGCCTGAAAGATGCTGAGAGTGGAACAGACCTGTATGAGGGAGCTCTGAGCACTGACACTTGAGAATATTTGGCCGTGATAAAAATGATTGTCAGATTTTCTATCAACCTTGAACCTGGAAGTGATGGAAACCTGACTTTATTTCTAATAGAAAAAGGAGAGATAACAAAAATGGGTTTTTCTATCTGAATTTGGTTTAACTTTGGCCAATTAAATTATATATCTGTGCTGTATGTCAGTGTTTTATAAACAAAAGGGATGTTAAAGATGCTATGAGAATCCTATAATTTCTAATAATTATTGTAAAGATATAATATAGATGCATTTTTTATTAACTTTTATAAACTTACTAGAAGCCTCTTGCATGAAATTTGTGCAGGGGGTGGAGGATGTGTCCCTCAGCCCAGCCTGCATCCTCTCCAATCTGGCCTTGTACATCTCTCTCACAATCCAGGATTGCTAGCTCCCAACTACTTACTTGCTTTCCTGATGGCTCCTAACTGCTTCTTCCTGCCAGCCTGATCACCCCCTAACCACTCCCTGCCAGCCTGATTGCCCTAAAATGTCCTCCCCTGCATGCCTGCCCCCCGCTATTGTCCTTCCCTGCATGCCTGGTCACTCCCACCTTCCCTCCTCTGCTGGCCTGGTCACCCCTAAATGTCCTCCCCTGCTGGCCTGATTGCCCACAACTGCCCATCCTGGGCAGGCCTGGTTTTTCCCTACTGTCCTCCTCTGCTGGTCACCTTGTGGTGGCCACCTTGTATCCACATGGGGACAGGATCTTTGATCACATGGGGGCAGCCATCTCGTGGTTGGAGTGATGGTCATTCTCTATATTACTCTTTTATTAGATAGGATAGAGGCCTGGTGCATGGGTGGTTGCCAACTGATTTTCCCTGAAGGGAGTCCAGGATCAGGTAGGGGTTCCCTTGGGGCATTGGGTGGCCTGGGCAAGGGGCCTTTGGTGATTTTCAGGCCAGCCATGCCCCCCAACGACCCAAGTGGAGGCCCTAATATCTGGGATTTATTTATATTCTACAATTAAAACTCTGTAGCCTAGAGCAGAGCCAAGCCTCCTGTTCTCTCTGTGGCAGCAGTCATTTCTGTTGGGACTTATTTATCTTCTATAACTGAAACTTTGTAGCCTTAATCAGAGGCCAAGACAGGCCAGGGCTGCTTGGCTTCCTCCATTGCCTAGGGTAACCCTAGCCTCCTGCTCTCTCCAGCTCCATGGATACTGCCGTTTTTGGTAGGACTTATTTATCTCCTATAATTAAACTTTGTAGCCTTAAGTAGAGGCCTCGGCCTGCCAGAGTATGTGGAAAGTTTGGCTTCTTCCCATCTCCAGGGAAACCCAAGCCTCCCTCCTGCTTGTGTTCTGGATGTAGCCCTCTTGGTTGGATTGATTTACATACTCACTCCTGATTGGCTGGTGGGTGTGGCTTGTAGGTATCGTGGAGTGGTGAATAATTTGCATATTACTCTTTTATTAGATAGGATACCTGATAATATGCTGTAATTAAAATGATTTTATATCTCCCCATACTTACAGGGTTAATATTCATTCCTAGGGGTACCTAGGGACATAACTGTATCAATAAAATAAAACCTACATTTTCAAATGTTTAACACTGGAAAGAGTATTTCTAAAAGGAAAGTAGCAGGAACAAGTGGCACTATGTTTATCTATCTGAATAATATATTCTGCTGAGGTCCTTCATTTGTTTTTCTCTGCCATTAATAAGCAGACTGCCTGGGACACACAACTCACCCTTTAAGCATCTGTCCCAGTAGTACACACCAAGTATTTTGTTTAGCAGGAGACATCTGAAATATCTGAAGGACTTTTTAATTAAAGATAATGGGTACAAATATAAACTTAGGTACTAACCATATATCTATATAATAGGAGACTTCTGAAAAATATTTTGGGAACTTACCATTTCAAGTTTGCTTCCTAGATACTTAGGGACAACCCACATTTATCTTATTCTCTAGAGTAAATATTTCTGGCTTGCAGTTGTGACATGAACGTAGAATTATCTTGCCTTAATTCCCATTCTGATATATACTAATCAGGAATGACTTCATAGCTATTTTGACATCTTAACAATTATGGAGGATCATATTATTTCTCCTCAAATATTTCTAATCATCCTGTGGAAGAATTATATGTTCCACCCTGTGGATGTCATGTGTGGCCATGTGATCCTCCCTGTGATAGTGCTCCCCTTTATCCATGTGCTTTGCTTAGTTAGGACAGTGCAATATGAGAAAAAGGAATATTTGCCAATTCTGAGCAGGGTAGCTGAGTCATCAATTTCTTTCATCATTTTATTTTCCTCCAACAATAAAACAGAAAAGATTAATTTATAGCGTTCCAGAGTGAAACATGTTCAGCTGAATGGTAATTAATACATGAGGGCAAAAATGCAATGATGTATTATTTAATTCCACTAAAATTCGTAGGGATCATTTATTACTACCTTAAGATGACCAATATAATGACCAAAACCAAGTGAGGCAGTTTCCACTCTGAGGGCTATCAGATTGGACTTTCACAAGGTATTTTACTTTTTCATTTAAGAAGCTTCTTTGCTAGTTCATCACCATAATATTGGAACAATTATAATTATTTTATACTACATAAAATTGATATTACATAAATGAAAACAATACATTTTAAAATACTGTTTACATCCTATAATCCTGAATACATATTATAATAGTCATAAGAATAATTATAGATAAAAATATGATTTTTAATATAACACATTGATTTTTACAATTAAACCATTAAAGTTTTGTTTGTAGAAGGCAGAATATCCATTGAAGGAACTATCAAATGTTTTGAGGAGAGCTTACTTAGTAGCAGAACTGAAAAGCCCACTGGCTTCCCGGAACATTTTAGGAATTACTCTGCTTGAACTGGTCAGTCCATTCACAGTGAGATAAGGCTTCCCATTGACACATCTGATTGCTCTCTGGTAGGTGATGCAGATGCAAAGGGGAATTGATGTAGCTTTTCCTTCAAAGCCAAACCTGCCTGTGGTTATTGGCATTCCCAGCTCTGACAGTATGTATAATCTTCTGTACATGATGAGAGAGAGACAAAACCTAGGACAAATAAAATTCAAGGGGCTTTACTTCCACTATTAACCCCTATTAACGGAATGATTCAGGCTTGTTCTGGCTTTCTAGCACCTTTCACTTCCAATCCCTCTGATGAATGAAAGGGGTGTCCTTCAGGTTGACATGTTCTACTCCATGAACTTTCACACCACTTTTCCATTGTAGTATACTAACTTCTCAACACACACACACACACACACACACATAAACACACTCACACACGCACACCTTTCTTTGTAAATCATGAAAGCAAATTATTTTAAAGATATGACTGCTTGAGCAATAAATATAACAGTTCTTTTTTGTGGTAAGATTATTTATATAATTGAGTAGAAATGACAGAGAAGATTTTTATCAAACATAAGTTGTACTAATCTTTATGCTTACGTATATATTTTTATTACAAAGCCTACATTTGCAATAAAAATAAAGCATATACTTATTTATTAAAAATATTATTTAGTCCTCAACATAATATACATATTTCTAATAAATATTATATTTATTTCTAATAAATATAATATACATATTTCTAATAAATATTTTCAAATGTATTAATATTTATTTTATATACACCATGCAAATTAAAAGTATAAGAAACACACAAAGGAATATTGGTGACCATTTAATATTCTCAATATTTAGCTCAATAATGGGTTAAATTCTTAAAGCTGAAGAAAAATAAGACTAATCTGATTTCTGATAATATAATACAGAATTTAAAAGACTTTAGTATCCTTTTTCTGTATTTGTATATTGCGCTCTTCAAAACTGTCATGGTTGTTTATTTAATCTGCACCCAAGGATATTTTTCCATGGATTTTTAGAGAAAGTGGAAGGGAGTGGGAGAGACAGAGAGAGAGAAATATTGATGTGAGAGGAACACATCCATTGGTTGCCTCCTGAAAGTGCCCTGACCCAGGTCATGGATTGAGCCTATAATCAAAGTACATGTCTTGACTGGAATCAAACCCAGGAACCTTCCATCCATGGGCAGACACTCTAGCCACTGAGCCAAACCAGCTAGGGCCTGTGTCACATTTTTTATAAAGAGAAGGATGACTTACAATAAGTCAACTATAAGCTTTTCTGAATGTTTATTTATTGATTAAAATTTATTGATTTGCTTTAAATAAATATTGTTCTTATTAAAAATTCATGCACTATACAGAGAAAACCTAGTTAAAGGATAAATTAAACACAAAATTATTCTGTTGTCCATTGTATTAGAAATAAAGCCAATAGCAAACATCACATGTGATCTATCCTCTTTAAAGATTTATAAGGAGTGAGCATAATTACATTTTTTAATTTACAATATATTATTTCATGCATCATCCTAAAATGATGTTTTCCCTTAAGATAATACTTATAAAACACTCATGAGCAATATATTTTTATTTATATGGCTAGAGTTTGTAATTATATTATGGTCTTGAATTCAATTTTTATAAATAAGGCATAAAAATAAAAAAGTGCTATTTTCCTCAATGATCTACTTCAAGAAAAATCATAAAAATGTAGTAGGCAAAAATAAGTACTCAATCTCAGAGTTTATAGAACGTAAAATATACATGGTTTTCTCAAATAACCAAAACTAATATTTTCATTGGTTATAGAAAAGAAGCAAACAAAATACTAATTTAATTACCCAATAATCTTTAACAGGTAGAGGTTTGTGTGTGCACCTGTGTGTGTGTGTGTGTGTGTGTGTGTGTGTGTGTGTGTGTTTGTGCATGTATGCATTTTTAATATATAAAAACAGATTTTGAAGAAACAAATTCAGGATACTTTAGGTTCTTACTACTTTTTATTTATGTTTATTTGTCTTAAGGGGGCAGCAAAGGCACACAAAGCATCTGATAGAATTACATTCATCTGCTGTGACGAACTAAAATTAAATGCAAGCAATTTTGTGATAATAGAAGTTAAAGATAATATAGTAATGTTTCTGATTCAGTATCTCTGTGAAAACAAAGTCTTGTGCTTTAGTAAGATAGCAATCTTTTAGACATTTATTAAAGATGGACAATTTACTCATTCACTGAAGTATTGGCTGTGTGTCACCAGCAGTGTAGTTGGACAGCTATAGAGTGATCATTGCTACTGTGAACTATGACTTCATCAGAATGTTTTCTCAAGCATAACTCATCTACAGTTTCTTTCTTTAGTCATTAGTAGCTAAAGCCATAGGTACATATTCTGTTAAAAGCATGATGCAAATTTCATACATAATTTCTTAGGAGTCACAGATTCTACCTGACAAGCTGATTTCATAATCACTTAAATACAACTCAGTTGATATAACACAATTTTATTTTCCAATAACTTTCAGATCCAGTTCAAAATAATGTCAAACGTTGCCGAAACTAGACAACAATAGTTGTGAGGTAATCTACACCCTTTCAAAACAGAGACTTTGCCATTGGGGAGTTGTTGATACTCTTGAAATTACTTGATAGCTATTTATTGTAGCCTATAGCTCTAAAACATTAATTATGATAAACACAAACTTAAATGACTATTATAAATCTTTCTAATCAATTCAAATACAATATTTAAAAATGTATAAACTTGATTCAGATGCCTGTGAGAATGTGTATTTGTATAATATATGTACATTTTTATATTTGTATCCATATATACAAAGAAATGAGTAAAAACTATTATAGCATTACTTCAATCAGATTATACATTTATGTTTATATGTACTTTAATCAAGCCTAGTGATCTAGCTTCTAAACTTTTAGCAGATTAGAAGCAATTAATTAGAAATAGGAGGTAGGCACACAGGAAAACATGAAATGATAAGATACTTACTATGTGTGGAATCAAAGACACTATTTAAAAAATCACACTAGAAACTTGAACATAATCTTGGCCAAAAGGTATAATATTTTTAGAAAGCTAAACAATTGCTGACTAAAAGTATAATGTGCGTTACAATATTGTACAATAATTGAAGTGAAAAATGTCATCTTCTAAAAAAGGTTGTTATCTTTAAAATTCTGTGTAATAAAGCAGAAAATAAAGAAAATATCCAGATATTATTTATAATAGTTAAAAGCCATTAAAAACTAAATTTTTAACAACCGACAGTTGTTAGTATAGACATAGTATACTAACATGTTTGTCATTTACATGTTAGTATACTATCCATTAATTATGTTATTTTTCAATAATAAAACAAAATTAGTATTATATATTAGGTAAAAACATAGCATACAAGAAAATGTATGCAACCTGAGATATCCTTTGATACATGTAGTTTATATTTAAAAATAAACTAGAATAAAAATATTTTATTTTGTTGGTTATGAAAACATATGGTCTAAGAATACATACAAATGCTTTAAAGAACATCAATGAACAGCAATTTCACAAAATGATTTTAATTTTTCAAAAAAATAGAGCCTAAGTGTCATTGATAAATGTTGACTTATCCAATACATGTTGCTCATTTGTCCCTTTATGCTTTCAACAAGCATCTATTGACCATCCACTATGTACTATATGCTATTTTAGATCATGGGGAATGTGCAACTGAAAAATAGAAGAGCTTAAAATCATTGATAGAGATAAATATACAAACATATCATTGAAACAGAGTGGAGCAGTGGCTTGCAATTGGGACCACCGTTGTAGAACCACATAGTGTCCCAGAAGAAGCAACAGTTGAGAAGATGAAAGTGATTAGTAGCATTATGGATAACAAGAAATCAGGACAACGAAGATATGCACTTGTGAATGCCCATAGAAGGAAGGCGTGCTATGTTGTAGAAAATCGTCCTGTATAACTAGATCAAACATGGTGAAGTAGGGAAGGGGATAAGAAAATCTGAACAAGGGAGTCCTGTTTGGACCTTATCTATAAAGGTTAATTGAGGGCTACTATAAATCTTTAACCGATCAGAAGGCATGGCCATATTTGAAATTCAGATTGGTTATTCTGATTACAGGTTATAAAATAGGTAGAAGGGAGACATAAAACCAAACAAGGAGATTTGTTGCAGGGATAAAAGTATTGCAGCAATTTAGGTAAAGGATTATGGGTGTCTAGACCAGAGTTATCACAGTGCATGGATTTGAAACTAAAGACCCACACATAATCAAGGCATTAAGACATTGACTCATACTTGGGTAAACTGGCCACATTGAGTTTTATTACCTGTAAAGCCAGGCATGGTGATTCTGTGACCCCCACAAAGGTCTCCCTACACCGTTAGATGCTAGCTGAACATCCTGCTAGATTTCTTTCCTACTTTTCTGTTTAAAATCCAGCACCAATTCTTTTTAATGCTACAGAACAGAGGTTAAGTCAGAGATTCTTTTTTCTAACTGATGTTACCTTCACAAGGTGATTCAATGAAGACCGCTGGCCTGAAGCAGGCCTCTTTGGACTTTCTCTCCTGCTAATAACAGAGTTCCAAAATTCTCAGTTGGAACATAAGAACTTGCTCAGAAAGTGTCACTGATCACTTGCACATGCTGTTGCCAATTTCTCTTTTTTTGTAAATGGAGCTGATGGATAGTGTTCCTCTACTGGCTTCATATGATGATAGCCACCTGGAATAGAGATTTTCTGGGGAAGGACACAGTTTTAAACTTTGTTAAATGTACTTACTGACCCTAGACTAACTGCTTTATAGAGACATGGGGCTGGAGAGAATCATACATTTTAAATATGCATCAGGTCCATTAAATTGACTTAGTACATATGAACAGTCTGTGTATACTTGATGCAGTACAGGCCCATCTAGTTGGGGATGAGTTGCTTCATTATATCATTATGGTGGCATGAAATATTTTTCTAAAAAGATAATCTGATATCTTTTAAAATTGTATTGAAAATGGATTCTTAACATTTTAAGAAATACCATGCTATTTTTTTAGCAAATAAAAGAAATATGAATAACAGGAATAAAGAATTATTGGTAAAAAAAATAGATAACTGTATTACTTTTAAATGTATTTTGAAGTTGCCATCAACAGAGTATATATGTGTTTTTGTTCAATGATAAAAAAACATCTCTCATAATATACTGTATGTAACTGGTGGCAATTGGATAATAATAGAGTGTTACTTCACTTGTTAATTATCCAACAAAGAGAATGTGACTTAGTGATCAATGGCAATTATATTAGAATTGCAACATATGGTAAATTAAATGTTTTTGTACAGTGGCATTTATTTGATTGGAACCATGTATCAAATTAATGGGAACATCAGGTAAACTTAACATCTTTACTGCTTTAATTGATCCTAAGTTGGTATTTATGTTGTCTATAAAGTCAATTTGTCCTTTTTTCTTTATTTATGATATGTAGTTGTACACCAGGCATACACCAATCACAATGCAATTGCAATATATATGGTTGAAGTCTGCTCCAGATGCACAGAAAACATGAAAGAGAAACCAGAATTTGCAATATAGCACAGTATTTTATTAAAAGACTAGAGGCCTGGCTTGAGGACATTCCCTAAAGGGTCCTGGATTGCAAGAAGGAGCAGGTCAGGCCACAGGACCCTACTGGGTGCATGATTGGGGATGGGGAGGGATCATGGGGGGGACTCCAGGGCATCTCGCCCTGTCCCAATCTGCTGAAGCCCGGCAGCAAGCTATCCTACCTGTTGAAGTGTCTGCCCTCTGGTGGTCAGTGTAAGTCATAGCTACTGATCTAATGGTTGAATGGTCACTTAGGCTTTCATATATATAGACTAGAGGCCTGGTGCATGAAATTCATGCACGGAGGAGACAGGGAATCCCTCAGCCTGTCCTGCACCCTCTTGCAATCTGGGACACCTTGGAGGATGTCCAACAATCAGACATCTCTCTTGAAATCCAGGACCGCTGGCTTCTAACCCCTAACCTACCTTTCTGATTGCCTCTAACTGCTTGCCTGCCTACCTGATAGCCCCTAACTGCTTACCTGCCTGGATGATTGCACCTCACTGCCTCTGCTTTGGCCCCCACTGCTGTGGCTTCATCTGGAAGGATGTTAGGAATGACATGCAGAAGGTCGTTTGGCTGTTGGTTTAATTAGCATATTATGCTTTTATTATTATTGATTATTTTGCTATTTCTGCTTTAGTTGCACTATGGTGCAGTAAATATATAGCATGTATAAATCTTGTAAAATTTCTAATACCTAGAGAATAATATAAAGAGTTTTTCTTTTGAATTGTTGAATTTTGTCACCAGAATGCTTCAAGTCTTCAATATCCCAAAGTCTATCTTAGTAAACTCAGTACTTTTACATAATTGACAGTTACTGAAATTCTTTGATACCCTTTCAAAGGAGAGGCAATCTTCTCAATTGTCTCTCCATCAGTGATTCTCAACTCGTAGGTAGGTCACTTTTGGAACACCTGTAGAGATAAAACAACTAACAATTTCCTGACTCTCTCCCTTTTTAAAGATTCTGATTTAATTGATCTTGGAATGGGCTAGGGCAGAGGTATTTTTAGAGTTTCTTCGGGGGATTTTGATACACAATGAGAAATTGTAACATTAAATCTAAATATGAATCTTACTACAACAGGAAAAGATAATATATTCAATTTGTCATTTTGTATAAGTCCTATATTGATAGTAAAATTATTATTTACTGGGAGACAAAAAAGGCTTGACTTGTTGACATTTGGAAACATTCAAATTTAGTAAATGGGCAGTTAGCAAAATACTGTTGAATAATATTATTATTTAAAATCTTATAAATTTAAATGTTTGACAAAATTCCAATTTTGCAACTGAAAAAAACAACAACAAAAAATTATAACTTCCAGATCAATAAAAAAGCTGCTAAGACATGTAGTGAAGAAACATCATCTTCATTCTAGTACTTAGTATTTACACATTCAAATACCTAAGATAAATGTTCACTGCTTGAAATGGAAAAATAATATTGACATTCACCGAGCACTTTCTCTAGCAGGTATAATTCACAGATTAACTTACTTTACTTCTTGGAGCAAAGCTGCGTATTGGGCATTATTATTATTCCAACTCTGTAAATCAGAAGCTGAAGCATAGAGTTTCAATGATGTGGACAAATCCCTGAAGCTGCCAAGTTCAGTAAGTCCATCTTGACCAGTTTGACTCCAAACCCGCATTCCGGACCAGTGCACCAGCCAGTGTGATAAGTGAGCTAGGTTAGTTTCGCTGTGGTCAATAAGCCAAGGCCCGGATCTGACATGATGAAGAAGGAATGTCCCTCTATCGTGCACATTTACATCTTCTTTTTGTGCATTTTCAATGATGCTGCCTAATACCTAACTTTGAGAAGAGACAGCCTGCCCTTGTAGAAGAAGCCTTGGCAGCCTGCCCTTGCAGAAGCCTTTGGTGGTCCCTGGAAAAAATAAAGAGTATAATCAAAGATCATCATTAAAAACTCATAGCCTTTTGTTTTCACTTTTGTGGAAAATATAAAATATTCTTTGATATTGGCCTACTTAGATAATAACATACTTTTCTTATGAGGATATGTGACATTACAAGAATTCAGAATTATGGTAAAATTAATTCTGTGTTAATATAATTTTTACTGTTTTTTGTGCTGATTTTAATTTATCCTTTAGTTTCAGTATGTGAAAAATAAAGAGATTTAATCTCTAAATTCTAGTCCTTTAAAATTAAGAACAGAGGTCAAATTCACACACATGTAGGCCTCAAATAAAATCTAAGAATATGTAAAGCATTCACTATACTCTAGAGCTTATAGCAAAAGTTATAGTATAAATAGAAACATTTTGTTATAGGAAAGGAAAGCTGGTAAAAGATTTACATTTTGTGTTTTTAAAAAGTCAATAAAGAAGTGTGGACTTTGAAATAGATAATAAGAGAAGCTGAGCTTTAATAAGGACATCTAGTTTGAGTGTGATGTGAGTGTAAAGTAAATTGAGTTTAAGAAGTCAATGGACAGAAACACTAAGGAAGTTATTCTCACCTGTGATCCAAATAAAACAAAGAGGAGAGAGACATGGACAGAAGAGAGAAGAAGACCAAGACAAGAATGAAAGAAAGATAAAGAGAAAAATTATTGGAAGTCAGGCCATGGAGCTGAGTTCCAAAGGAACTGGTGCAGAAGACAATGAGATAAACCAGGTGAGCCTGTGACTTCTAAAACTATAAAAATGATCAATGATGTAATTGATGACAGTCCTAATCTTTACAGAAGGATTAGAAGAACCCATGGGAAAAGGCAAGAGAGTGCTTTCATTGAACTTGGAAATTCCTGGATTAAAGATGTGATAACTTTGATTAATCCTCACTTGAGGATATTTTTTCCATTGATTTTGAGAAAGAGATAGATTGTCTCCCACATGTGCTCCCAGCAGAAGCCAATATGTAGCCTGCAATCCCGGTACCTGCCCTGGACCAGGAATCCAACTTGTGACCCTTTGATTCACAGGTCAGTACTCTAATCACTTAGCTCACTGGTCAGGCCAAAGGTATAATAATTTTTGAATGGAAGAATTTGAGTTTATCAGGATGTCAGATATTGTTATAATCAAGAAAAGCTATTTAAAGCAGATTTACACAGCAGACTATCACACCCTCTTTTTTGCGGTTTCGATTTCCCACAAGGAAGCATGGTCTAAAAAATTAAATAGAGCCCTAACTGGTTTGATTCAGTGATACAGTATCAAGACCAGGGACTGAAGGGTTCTGGGTTCAATTACAGTCAAGGGCATGTACCTTGGTTGCAGGCTCAATCCCTTGGAGAGGCATGCAAAAGGCAGATCAATGTTTTTAACTCTCTATTTCTCTCCCTTCCTCTCTGTAAAAAATCAACAAAAAATATATTTTAAAATTAAAAAAAAATGTTAAATAGAAAATTCCAGAAATAAACACTTCATAAGTTTTAAATTGCTCAATGTTCTGATAAACATGATAAACTCTGGCACCACCATTGTATTTTGTTCCTCCTGGGATGAGCTGCTTTTGTTCAGTGTATCCTCATTGTATAGGCTACTGCCCATTAGTCACTTAGTAACCATCTAGGTTATCATATTGGTTACCAGGAAGAGAGAGAGAAAGAGAGAGAGAGTGAGAGAGAGAGAGAGAGAGAGAGAGAGAGAGAGAGAGAGAGAGAGAGAGAGAGGTGCAGAGACAGAGGCCACATTTATATAACTTTTATAATTTTTCATTTTGTTATTGTTGGGAAATTCATATTGTGCCTAATATATAAGTTTAACTTTATTATAGGTATGTAGGTATATGAAAAAAACAAACTATATAGAGGATTTGGTGTTATCAGCATTTTCAGACATCAGTTAGGGGTCTTGAAATGTATCCCATGGATAAGAGGGGAACTACTATATATTTTAGAGAGGATAACCAGCTTCAGTTCCTATAAATGCAATAAATAAAAACAAGTTGAATTTATTTATTTTCTTTCTCTATTGTTTTAAGCAATCAGGCAATTTTCTATTCACAGAACTTTTGTTTTTCTCTCTAAGCTCTTTACCATTTAATATCAAAAGAGGATTATATATTTATAATAAAAAGTAAATTTCCTAAGTACTTATAAGATTGTGCCTTTTTAAATATTTGTTAAATCAACCATCATAATATATTTAGAAAAAGTTAGGAAACAACAATATATATTGAAATCTAACTGCTTCTCTTTTTATCATTTCCCCATAGCATCATCTTATGGATTTAATTCATAGACAATAGGTTGTATTCATGAGGTAAAATAAAGTTAAATGGTTAGTGTAAGCTGCTTTAGCAAGTATATTAATCCTACAATTAAACTCTTATTGTAAAATAATATCTCACAGTATGATACATTATTTATGATATATTGATATGAAAAAGAATAACTTAAAAATGTATACAATACTTTTCTTTTAAAAAAGAATGTACATTACGTGTACAAATGATGAAAGCAAGATCTTAAAAACTATAACTCAGTTTTAATCTTATCTTTGGATGGTGAAGTTAGATTTTTACTTCTTTTTATGTATCATTGATTTTTAAATTACATACAATAAACATTTAATATGATAAAAAGGTTCATTTTGAAATGACATCAGATGAATGATAATTCTATCTAGGAAAGGAATATGAAGTTACTAACAGATATAAGGAATTGTGAAAAGTTGTGGATTTGTATGTTTGTCTCCTTTGTGATTAAATTGCCACATTACTCAAACTTTATATACTTGTAAATGACTGTATATATATTAACTATATATGTAGGTATATAGTTAAAAGCTGGACTATTTTTAATAGTCATACTTTAATCTAGTCACTGTGATTTTATGCCAATATGATGAAAGCAGATCACTGTCCTTGGGTACATGCACAACAAAGCATTTTTCAGACTGTAGAAATGGATTTCAAGCTACCTCTGACCAGTAGTTAATCTTAAATGTGAATTGAATTACTCTTAGCTCCAAAAATCCTTTGATCTTTTTTTATGGTGGGATAAGGAGGAAGCTAACAATGTTTCTATTCAAGAACTTTTTGGAAAAAGTACCTTGACTGATATATCCCTTTGTATTTGCCTGCAAAAGTATAAGATGTATTTATCAATAAGTATTTTGATAAGCAGAAATTTTTAAAATCTTCTAACTTATATTTGTCACAAAGTAAAACTTTTAAAAGGAATTATATATTTAAACCCTTTTATTAAGGAAATTAAAAATTATCAGTTAAATAAGTTTGGTTTATTGAAATGGAAACTTTATATTAATTGTTAACAAAAACAATAAAAACAGTTACAAAATGTCATACTAGATTTATGTTTTCTGGCAGTGTCTATACAATATTTTAAAAATGAAAAAATAGTGATATTATTCACTTTGTCCTTCAAACTCAGGCAATTTTGAAAAAATTGGCTTAAATTTTACCAACTTAGTCCAATGTAGATACAATGTAAATGTGCCTATTTTTAAAGATCAAGGATATACTAAGTCAGTTTGTAACTTTGATCTTTACATGACTGTGGAATTTCAAGTAGAACTACAAGCTTTTTCATCGACACTCTACTTTTCCTACCACCCGTGTTATCTGTTGAACTGCAAGGCAAGGATGTGTGATTGGGAAGACTAGTGCAATTATGTGAGAAGCCCAGGGCAAGGACAGCTCTGGGTGAAACACGTGTTCTATTTGTTATACAAGTGATTTTCCAACATAAAGATGGATATTTGAAAATGTTTGTGTTTAGTAGAATAACATTCAAACTACAGAATTTTATTTTTAAATGTATCAATTTATGAATGCTGTAAGAGAACCTTAATCAAAGTGTTTGGATTTGATCTGTCCTGCATTAATTATAGTCATATAAATATCATAGATATTGATCATAGTTTTCAGTATATACTATGTACAAATTAGATCTTTAAATAAATATCATGTGGAATATTCATGGTGAATACAAATAAATCCTATTTTACCAGCAAAATAAGTGATCAGACATTTTGTTAAGTATTTCTCGATGCACTTATCATCATTCACAGCTTAGTTGATCACTCTTACTCTGCTTCTCACAGTATTGCACAGAATAGTATAGTATAAGGTATAGGCTGTTCTTTTAGAACTAGCAGCTCTGGGCATGAAAATTCATGCACTGGAGGGGGTGTCCCTTAACCCAGCCTATAGTCCTGGAGCCCTCAGGGGCAGGAGGCAACCCAGCGATTAGGGGAAGGCAAGGGCCCCATCACACCTCTTCTGCTGCCACTGCCAGCAGCGCCTTGACAGGCCCCGGTTACCTGAGCCTCAGGCAGCCACCATCCGAGGCTGGACTGCACCTCAGCATGGCCCTGGGCAGCTGGGCAGCTACCATCTAAGGCTTGCCTGTGCCTCAGGCCAGTCCTGGGAAGCTGGGGGGCTAAGGGGACTGAGGGACTCTGGAAGCAGGTGTATGGCACCCTGGTGGGGCTGAGGGGACTGGGCACTGCCAGCTTGTGGCTTTCCTTGCTGACATCTTTGAGAGAATGGCAGTGAATTAGCCTATCCCCTCCTTATTGGCTGTGGGTACCACCATGTTTGAGAGCATGGCAGTCCATTCCTATATTCCCTCCTTATTGGATGTGGGCGCTGCCATCTTTGAGATGGCATGAGCATATTTATTTCCTCTTTATCAGATAGGATAATTTTGTATTCTGTATAACTTCAGTTTATACTCTCCTATTTTGTTAGTACTAAATATTTTACTTTCTAGTCATATTGATTTAGTATTTCTTTTACCTTCTGTCAAGGTGATTTTAGACTGAAACAGGCAAAGTGAGTAAGGGTAATATGCCAACATTCCTAAGACTAATTAAGCAAATTTTAAACTTAGCATTTAACAGCTTCAAATAAATACGTATTGGATAAATCCCATTTTGTTTTCTGATGCAATTTTATAGAAGAGGCTAATAAATCACTCAGTCAAATTTACTAAGTCTTTGGGAAAGAGGAAGATAATTCAGGGAAAGAAAAAGCTGATACACTATTGATTTATTAAAATATAGACCATTAGCTTGGCCTCATTGGTAGAGAGTAAATTGGAGATGGACAGTTGATCCTGAACAACACAGGGTTTAGGGACACTGACTCCTACACAGTCAAAAATCCCAAATAACTTTTGACTCTAATAGCCTACTATTGACCAGAATCCTTACTAATAATGTAAACAGTCAATTAACACATATTTTGTTTGTTATATGTATTCTGTATTTTATTCTTTTTTTTTGTATATTGATTAGGTATTACATATGTTTCCTTATGCCCTCCTTTCCACCCCCACCCTTCATTCAGGCTCTCACCCCCCTGATGTCTGTGTCCACTGGTTAGGCTTACATGCATGCATACAAATCCTTTGGTTGTTTTCTGTCTCTTATCCCCCACCATCCACTACCTTCCTTCTGAGGTTGTTCAATGAAATGCTTCTCTGTCTCTGGAACTGTTTTTCTTCATCAGTTAATCTTGTTCATTATATTCCACAAATGAGTGAGATCATGTGAAATATATATATATATATATATATATATTGCTGACTGGCTTATTTCACTTAGCATAATGCTCTCCTGGTCCATCCATGCTGTTACAAATGGTAAGAATTCCTTCTTTTTTACAGCAGTGTAGTATTCCATTGTGCAGATGTACCACAGCTTTTTAATCCATTTGTGCTGATGGGCACTTAGGCTGTTTCCAAATCTTATCAATAGTAAATTGTGCTGTTGTGAACATAAGGGTGCATATATTCTTTCTAATTGGTGTTTCTAGTTTCTTGGAATATATTCCTAGAAGGGGAATCACTGGGTCAAGTGGGAGTTCCATTTTTAGTTTTTTGATGAAATTCCATACTGTTTTCCACGGTGGCTGCACCAGTCTGCATTCCTACCAGCAGTGCACGAGAGTTCCTTTTTCTCTGAAACCTTGCCAGCATTATCATTTGTTGATTTGTTAATGATAGCCATTCTGACAGGTGTGAAATGGTACTGCATTATCATTTTGATTTGCATCTCTTAGATGATTAGTGATTTTGAGCATGTTTTCATATGCCACTTGGCCTTCCTTCTGTCTTCTTTCAAAAAGCATCTATTTAGGTCCATTGCTCATTTTTTATTGCATTGTTTATTTTACTTTTGTTAAGCTGTATGAGTTCCCTATAGATATTGGAGATTAAGTCCTTATCAGTGATAACATTGGCAAAAATGTTCTCCCATGTAGTGGGCTTTCTTGTTCTTTTGTTGATGGTTTCTTTAGCTGTGCAGAAGCTTTTTATTTTGATGTAGTCCTGTTTGTTTATTTTGTTAGTTTCCATTGCCCTAGGAGCTGTATCAGTAAAGATATTACCTTGACATATGTCTGAGATTTTGCTGCCTGTGGATTCCTTTAATATTTTTATGGTTTTCCAGCTTGCGTTTAAGTCCTTTATCCATTTTGAGTTTATTTTTGTGTATGGTGTAAGTTGGTGATCTACTTTCATTTTTTTTGCATGTATCTGTCCAGTTTTCCCAACACTATTTATTGAAGAGACTGCCTTGACTCCATTGTATGTTTTTGCCTTCTTTGTCAAATATTAGTTGATTCTTTTTATATCAGCTAGATAAAAGAAAATACTATGAATAAAATTTTAAGGAAGGGGAAATGCATTTACAGCATTTATTGAAAAATTCCACATGTAAATGAGCTGCCCAGTACAAACTCATGTTGCTCAATGGTTGACTGTATTATTTTTGGAACATTTAATACAAAAGATTTCTATTTAGTGGATTCAATATGAATAAGTTTTTTTTTGAAACTTTTCTCATCAAAAGCATATTCAGAACTCAATAACTCATTTGGAAAAGTCTTTCATAATCCTCTTGTGAGAAAGATGGAAAAATGAGTTCAATGACATTTCATAACAATCTGAAGTAGTTTATTCCTGATTTGATAATTAGTTTCATTTCACTCTGAAAGTGAGTTTTGAGGGAAATATGTCTCCTGGATATGTATATAAATTGATCTATTCAAATTTTATTAATTTTTTAGAGAGAAAGGAGATAGATTTCATGCTTATTGAATTTGCAGAGTACATGCTAAAAGGAAGTTTAGTTGGTACTTGGGATGATGGGCCCAGATGCAAAGAAATTCAGTTGGCTGAAATTATATGCTTATCATCTCTCATAATACTAGTAAAGTTTAACTGAAGTAAGTGTAAAACCCTGTACTTTAACAAACAAACAAGCAAATAAAATATCAACACAGGTTTTTAAAAAAGACAGGTGATTATGGATAAAATGGGTGTATTAAAGTCTGCGATATATCTGACAAAATTTGTTTTGAAAAAAATTTTACTATTATATAACCCAAATAAACCTGGGCAATCTCTAGTCAGTTCAAGCATGGTTTCACATTTAAAAGAAACAAACAAACAACAAACAGTATTACAAATGTAATTTGCATCACTACCTGAAATATGTTAAACATATCATTATTAACACATTATTATTTAACACTTGAGTTTCTCAATGAGAGTCTCACCTTTTTTATGTCTTACTTGAGAAGATATTTCCTAAGGATTGTCCATATCAGTTCCATCTCTCTTATAAAAAAAAGAACACAGCTTTTCATTTCTGTTTATTTATGGCATTTGTAATTTCTAAAATATTTTTAATCTATTCACTCTAGAATAAAACCTCCATAAATATTCCTTGAGAGAATGAGGTTAAGTCTTCTCCAAAATCCTCATATGCATTCCTTGAAACGATTCACACGCTGTAGTTTTAGTAAGTTTAAGACCTTACTAATTAGTTTAACTAACTTCAGTACAGACTATAACTATTCATCAGGCTTCTTTTACCATATGTCCACCCTAATTACACCTGGCTCTCCATGTCATAGTCTCTTATAAATGGGGGAGAAGAGTTGCATGGAAGATCACTTTATCTCCTTTACTTTATAATGTCACCACTTTCCTTGTCTATTTCTTAAATTTCCTAAAATAACTTTACCTTTTTCAAGTAAAAAAAAAAACTTTACTTTCCACAATGCTAAGCTGAGTCTCTTTAAGATTATTTTTAAACAAGATAAAAATTTTAGGACCTCAGATATATTGAAGACTTTTTTAATATTTGCATGTTTTATATTGTTCAAAATTTGAGAATTACTTTAACTTTAGGGCACCATGCTGGAAGTTATAGCAACACTGTTAATCCTATATAATAAATAGTTAATATGCAAATTAACCTTCACTCTCTTGCACAAGGTGGCCACCCCATATGGTCACAAGATGGCTACCACAAGATGGCCGGCAGGGGAGGACAATTGTGGGCAATCAGGCCAGGAGGAGATGGCAGTTGGGAGTAACCAGGCCAGCAGGGGACAGTAGTTGGGAACAAGATCAGGCATTCAGGGGAGGGCAGTTATGGTGACCAGGCCAGCAGGGGAGGGCATTTGGGGGCAATAGGACATGCAGGGGAGCAGTTAGTCATCAATCAGGCTGGCAGGGGAGTGCTTAGGAGATGATCAGGCTGGCAGGCAGAAGCAGTTAGGGACAATCAGGCAGGCAGGCAGGTGAGTAGTTGGAGCCAGGAGTCCCAGAATGTGAGACAGATGTCTGACTGCTGGTTTAGGCCCAATCCCTGAGTGTTCTCTGATTGGAAAGAGTGCAGGCTGGGCTGAGGGAAACCACCCTCCTCAGTGCATAAATTTTGTCCACTAGGCCTCTATTTATTATAATAATTAGTTTTGTAATTCTGATGTAAATAATAATTTCTTTCGCAAGAGAGGTTCTTATGACCATTTCTGAGTATACTTTGAGTCCATATCTTTGAAATTTAAGTAACGAATCAACAGGTTCAGGAATTGTAAAATAAATATTGAATAAGATAAACCTGAAGTGTTTTCATATTTATGTACAAATTTTACCTTCTTTATCAGGAAGAAGTGAGTCTTTGGGATATTAAATATAACATATTAAAAGTATGTTCTTCTAATTTGATATAATACTTATGCATGCTTCAACAAATATCTAACAAAATCTAAGAGCAGAATTGAATGCCAGTTTCACAGAAAATGGAAACCTACAGTAGTATCTTTCCAGAATTGTGTTTCCTTTTCTCCCTTTAAGAATTTATATGTTCTCTTTTTAATTAGATTAGGATTCTGTACTTACATGGATGCATAGAAGTTGGGCTGATAATTCTTGTTTCATGTATTATACATGTAGCAACACTGAGAAACTAATCAATGGTCTTGCAATTACAAAGTTTAAAGAAGAAACTGCCTAGTTGACTTGAGCTTAACTAATTATGAGGTTTATAGAGAACCGCTAAATTAGGCTATTAATTCAAGGATGTGTTCTCAACTAATTAAGTTCTCCCCAAATATCCCCCCAAATTAGTCTCTTGACTTCTAAGACAGTGAGATTAATATCTAAATTGCATTATCTGTAAAGTAATATTTTAAAAGAAATTCCACTTTCTTTATTATTTTCATTTCTCTGAAAAATGAAAATCCTACCCTTGGATGATGGCATTGATAATAGGGTGAAAAGTAATGGAAACAGTGCAGATAAAATATAGCAGAATAATTTTTTCACCCATTCTAATCCTTTAAGACATTTGTTAGGAGCAAGAAAAAGCAAATAGTAGAATGAGCAAGCTTCAATGCCAAGTTATGATACAAACTCATAAAAACCTCCTTCTCCACCTTATACAGTACTCTTGGCTATATCTTATCCAATGATGTCACTGGGCAGTAATGCTGAGCCAACATGGTTTCATGAACTATAGCAATTGAGAGAATGATAGGTTTCTGCAGTGTCCCTGATAAGTGAACTTTCTAAAATAATACACTTCTATTATCCAGAACTCTAATTCCTTTCCATGGTAGCCTCAGTTCCTATTCTTTGCTCAGCTTATTTCAAAAACCACCCCAATCAATCTCTCTCTTATGTAGTACAATCAATACCTAGGGGGGAAAGCATAATAATGACTGAGATTGAATTTTCTGGCAATTGTAATAGGTCAAATATAAAACAGATTTAATTTGATTGTATAAAATACATTTTAATAAGTTTAATAAATAAGTTGGACTTAGTTAGTTATAAACCCACCTTGTTCTTTTGGTGTATTCTTCTAAGCTCTCTGGATGGAATCCCAGACCACTCCTAGGTTTTTCTTAATCATTTTCAGGTGTTATGTAGACCACCAGACACATCAGTCCCTCAATATTCCAACTACTGTGGACCCATGCAGCAATACTAACTTCCTTCAAACTAGAGCAGTTTTTTAAATATTTAGAAATTTTGTGAACCAGTTGTAAAACTGTTCATCTCCTAAAATTGGTTGTGATGGGTATATTTGTTTATTTACTTTAAATTTTATTTAATTTTAATTTCAATTGTAGCAGGTGCATGTGGCTAATGGCCGCCATATTGTACAGCACAGTTGTGTTTTTTCAAAACACTTTCTCACATGCTGCTGTACTGGGTCCCCTCTGTCCCTTTTATGTGAGGGACTGTGCATCAGCAAGATGAGAGATGGACCTGGTCCCCCGGCCAGAGGTCCTTTCTTTTTTTTAAATATATATTTTATTGATTTTTTTTACAGAGAGGAAGGGAGAGGGATAGAAAGTCAGAAACATCGATGAGAGAGAGACATCGATCAGCCGTCTCCTGCACACCCCACAGTGAAGATGTGCCCACAAGCAAGGTACATGCCCCCAACCGGAATCGAACCTGGGACCCCTCAGTCCACAAGCTGACACTCTATCCACTGAGCCTAACCGGTCTCGAAGAGGTCCCTTCTTGATGTCATGCCCAGCGCTCTTTCCACACCACCCTCCAGACACCATCAACACTCTGCAAGGGTCAGTGCTGCATGTACTTTTGTTGTTCTTAAACATTCGTCTCAGCCCACAGGCTCAGCTGGAATTGGAGCAGCCCCCTCAGGGTGCTGTGTAGTTTGGTATCACAAAGTGTCCCTCCACCCAGTGACTTTTTTGCTTTGGGAATAAGGACCATGCAGCTATTTTTATTTTTATTTATTTTCCCTTTATTGATTAAGTTATTACATATGTGTCTTTATCCCCCATTGGTAGGTATATATTTATATCACCAAATAATCAAATACTAAACATTGGGCCTATTTATTTATTTTTCAGAGAGCTGGTTTACCATAAGCACAAAACTGTATGTAAAACTCCTAAAAGCTAACTTGAAGTAACTTGACTGAGTTTGAGAAAAGATGACACTCCTCTCTCCTTTTCCTTAAAGGGGGTGTATAATTGATCACTTTCCTTAGAGTAGACCATTATCTTTCATCTCCTTATTTCCCAATGAAGTCTCTTTCCCTCTTCCCTCCCTCCCTCCCTCCCTCCCTCCCTCCCTTCCTTCCTTCCTTCCTTCCTTCCTTCCTTCCTTCCTTCCTTCCTTCCTTCCTTCCTTCCATCTTACTCCTCCCTTTCTTTCATTTATTTTTTAAGTATATTTTGGGTATTTTTAGTGATGTTTGATGGACTAATTCTACAAAGATATAATTTTTATCACTCTTTCCAAGGTCTTCATAGTTAATATCTAGAATTTAGGACTGCTTAGTAATATATTATTCCCATTTTAATGTAGTTCTCATTTATCCTTCATGAGTCCACTTAACTATATTTCTCCATGCACCTTAAATACCTAGATAATAAATATGACTTACTAATTAAATATGTAAAATAGATTGTAACATATAAATAAGTGCATGCTCCAACAGCACAAAATAAAATAATTAAATTTTGTCTGTACTATGAGACTTGCAGGTTGTGCAAACTTGAATGAGTCCCATTACCATAGAGAAGCCGACTAATTTAAACTTCTTTTTCCTTTTTTTTTAAATCCTCCCCAGAGGATATATTTATTGATTTTAGAGAGAGGAAAGGAGGGAAGAGAGAGAGAGAGAGAGAGAGAGAGAGAGAGAGAGAGAGAGAGAGGCATCAGAGAAATCCAACTCAATCTTTTTGGTGGTTGTAATGATACCCCAATCAACTGAAATACCTAGTCAGTTAAAAGCCAAGAAAAACTAGGTGGCTCACCAAGGATACCCAGCCATTTATGATAGAGAACAGAACCTTAGATCAAGATTGGCAAATTCTTTCTGTGAAGGACCAGACAATAAGTATTTTGTGCTTTGTGGGTCATACAATCTCTGTTGCATTTTCACAGCAGATCAAAAATAATCTGTAGAATTAAAGCAGTCAAAGACAATATGTAAACGAATGAACCTGGCTCTATTCCAATAACACTTTCTTTATAAAAATTAGTGGCACACTAAATTTGGACCACATAATATAGTTTAACAACCCTTGCTGTACATTATAAGATAGAAAGCCAGTATCTTTTCTGTTGTATAGGCAATAAAACGTTTAAAATACATTGGTACTTTGTGATTTAATAGCTTGCACACTAAAACTTTTTGAAATTAATAGAATCTCTGTTGATTTTAAAAGAAAAGAAATATTGTCCCAAACCATTTGAAAGATCAAAAAGCCAGGCCAAAACAAAACAAGAAAAAGAAAGGAGGGGGTTGCTTCAAAGACAGGTGGATATATTTCATAGGGTAAAACTTAGATGGATTCTTATTTATACAGGCTAACTTTTACAGTCAACTTCCCCCAGTGTGATTTCTCTCCTATCCTCTTGTCAGTTGCTGATACTTGAGTGAGTTCCACAGGATTAAGTTTTGTTTTGTTTTGTTTTTTTCTAATTGAACAACAGTCACAGTAATAGAATAGGAACTGTTCCCTTGGTTATTAAGATAGGAAATATAATGACAATGTTTAGTTATCTTTTTTCATAAGTGGATTCTAGACACTGGACCCTAAACCCTGACCCACTAGAGATGTAAGGTGAATAGAATAAGGTTAAGCCAGTGAAGACTCATAGGTGTAGTTTTCATGCATACATGACTAACAAAAGAAAGAATAAAGGATAAGAAATCATCTTAGAAGACGTGAAACACCTGAGCTCCACGCTGAGAATCAGTTGTTTCACAGCAAAATGAATGCAGATTCCACTTGCTAGACTGGGGTTGACATTCCGTGTGATAGGTTGTGTGAAAGACAATCTGCGGGGGAGGCTGTCTACCTGCGGAAGGTCATGGAGTTAAACTGTCCACCATGCTGACTCGGCACAGTGGCGTTTATCACAGCACACAGGTTCCTTCTATGGCAAATAGAACTTTCTCAGGCGTGAGGAGAAACCTGGCATTTTCTGCTACCTGCAGGCTTCTGCTTTTTGAAGCCAGGAAGGGCATCTGTAAAAGTTGGCTGCCTGTATGGCAGACCCTGCAAAATGCCAAGGAGAGTGATTTATGTCCCATTTGCTGAGACTAAAGAGGAAGTATACCCAGATTTCAGTAACGAAAGGTCAGGACAATGAAACATTTTCATTCTAATCTTTTCAAAAAACCTAGGGCAAAAGGTAACCAGATATTTCCACAATTTACATTTTCTGCTTCATGTGACCCTTGATTCTCTAAGTCCTAAATTGTGATAGGTATTTAAATGTAACATCCCTTTTTATTCATTTAAAGCAAACTCAAAGCTTCGATTTGTTTTTGAAGGGTAAGAATGGCAAACTACATTTCTTTTCTTTAACATATCCCTACGTATTAACAAAATCATTAAGTTAATTACATGAAGTACAATCACACGATTTGAATACGGAAAGGACACACAGCATCATGTAGAGATTTAAAGTTGGAGAATAACAAAACAAAACAGCAAGATCACTCAGGATCTTCTTTTTTACAAAGTATTAACTTGTGCTTTGGAAGTTAGCCTAATTGCTGAAATTTCCCAGGGAGAAGATGAAAACCAAATAATAGAAATGATTGGCTTTTCTCATATTGTTTGCAATTTTTATAATAGTTACTATCACAGAAGTAGGAAGTACATAGTGAATGCTGGTGAGGAAGTCATTCTTATCTAGTTTGAGAGTAATCTAGTGTCTTTACTTAGCCACTTACTCTGGAATTCTTTCTTGGCAGCTACTTGCAATGGCCTTGCACTAGGCCCATGGAAAGCAGAGATGAACAAGACTCAAGCCATATTCTTTTAAGAAAAGAACTTCTGAAGCTTTGGGAATTATCTCAAAAGTCATCTATCAAACATATTCATTTCAATAATATATGTGTTTATCATTATTCTGTTTTTGCTGACACATTTGTAAGAGAAACGGATAAAAGGAGGTTCTGTCATTGTGGTGTTCCGAGAACAGATGTGTAATAGCATACATGAATGCTTTTTAATTCTTACGTGGATGCTGTCTAGCTAAAAGAACAAAGAAAAAAAGGAAACAAAATGATCCTAAATATGTGGTACAAGTTGACACACAAAGAAATTTTTTGTCCTAATAAGGTAGAATAAAAACAAAAAAATTGTCATGATTTGGTCAAACTAAAAACAATGAAATAATCAGGATCCAGTTTAATTTAATTTCAGTATAGTTAGAACATACCCATTTAAAATTATTAAATGAAAATAAAAATATTTACATTAATTATTTTAATTATTAAGCTTGCTACATATTTATTTAAGTTAATAAAATATATCTAACACACGTATGTTTTTACCAGCATCCTTCTTTTCCAGGAAAAGAAATTCAAAGGAAACAAAATATTGATGTGAAAATAACACTAAAATGACTTACATCTATTTCACAATTGCAATCAAACTTATCTTATTTGACAACAATGTCATATTTAAATTTTAGCAACCAGAACTATAAAAGCAAGCAAACACCCATCAGATTCTTTGAAACTATACTATAAGCAGGAAACACTTTTAAAACTGTGAAATACTGTATGTTTTTTATTCTGGATGCAAAAATCTATTGTTTCTCACTGAAAGCAACACTTTACATTTTTAGAGAGATGCACATTCATAGAAAAAGAATGAACAGTATTATTTTCAAATCAAAAAAAGTATTTTAATGTAATTATGGAAAGAATGGGCCATTTATTTTTCCTAGGCTTCATTATTTTAGCTGAGATGATTAGACTGTCTAAGATTTTATCCAATTTTAACATTATGTGTTTTAGTATTTACTACACTAGCTTTCCTTGTTGTTGCTCTGTGTTTTTCAATATTTACCCACAATGAAGTTATAACTTAGAACCAAAAACTTTTCCATTTTTAATAACAACAGTGGATCTAAGAATGCCCATAGATTTCTGGCAGAATTCTAAGCTAAAAATTAGAAAGAAACAATTATAACTTGTAGAAAAATACATAAATTCAGAACATAAGAGATAATTATCAAGAGAGCCACAGTGAATATTTTATGAGCCTCAGGTGACATTCTATATATTGGCAAAAGAGGAAATAATGGAGTGAGGAAGAGGGATAGAGAGAGAGATTGAGATTGAATCTATATCTTAACCCCTGAAATCTCTTTAACTGTTGTATTTTTTTTTCAAAATTGGAGAATGAAAGAAAAACAATAAAACACTTTTTAAAACCTACAAAACAAAATATCATTCACGTTTACGTGTTTTTCCAGCACACTTGACCATATAAATATTTATCTGATTTATTTTTAATTAGATTTTATTGAGGAACACTAAGCTAATTCATGGAATAAAAAGGAAATAGACTTGCCATTTCAGCTCTCCAATGGAGTATCTCACTCCTATCTTAAAAACTGAAAATCAGCAACTTTTTTGTACCCATAATAGAATTGAAGTCACAAGTCAAACCACCCCACTGAAGTCTTAAGGGACTTTTAGTATCACAGAACTTCTGAGATAAATATATGACTAATATAACATTAATTAAACACATATTATTAGGCACTATAAATATTGTGGTAAACAGGACTGACAAAATTGTTGACCTCATGGGGTTTGTAATCTATGCAATTATATTGAACATTTTAGTAGACATCTGTGATCAAATGAATTTTAACGTATGACTTCACAGTTAGATAAAAGTGCAATCCTATAGCAAAAATAGTATGATTTAGAGTGGGATGAACAGTATTGGATACTGTTGGATGACAAGGTCAGAGAGACAGACAAGGAGATTGTATGGGCCGTGTTGAGGGAGAATTGGGTTATTATACTGAGAGATATGGAAAGCCTGTAAGGTTTAGAGCAGGAAAAGAGTGTAATCTCATGTTTGGTCTTAAAAGATTACTTTGGGTAACTGGAAGAATGTGCTGTCAGAAGACAACATTTGGGCAAGAGACTCACCAAGCATACCTTTGTAATGTTGTATATTTTTTGCAATATGCTAATTTACAGAAGGGAATAATGAAGAAATTTCATAAAAGTCTGTTAATTGTGTTTTTAAGTACTAAAAACAAACTATAAAAGCATGAAAATATAAGCACCCCAAATTTTTACTAACTTAAATATATAAATCAATGTTTCTTCTTGTTCTTGCTTGCTTTCTTGCTTCTTGCTTTCATCTTTCTTTTCAATAAATAAATCAGGAGCACTTCACAGCCTTCATAGATTCAGGGTTCACTTATTACAATTCACCAAGAATGAAATTCTTTTTAAATGTAAAACAGTTAAGCCATGTAATCAACTTCAGACAATTAAGTATAAATTGTTCATTTACCTGAGAGAACCAACTTGAGAAGTACTAATCTTTGTAAGAACACTAGTCAGCTTTGCTAATAAAAATATTATATTTCTAATGTAAGAATTTTCCTTAAAGATGAAGTTGATGGGATTTCATAAAATTGCCATATTAATTTTTCCCTCTACTGAAATGTCTGATCTTTTCGAGACTTTGACTAAGGGACGTACAGAAGACTAACACAGAGAACTCATACCCTTTCTTTTGCTTCCACTTTACCATATAATCTCTAAGATGCCAGAGCTCATAATTAAAAACAAAAATGACTATGTCTTAGTCCAAAGTTGTTTATATTTCTGAACGACCACTCTTATGAAACTGATTTCCTCAATAGCAAGGCCAGGTGGAGAGATGGAGGTCACCCCTGAGCAGCAGCATGCTCCTCCCAGATCGATAGGAAGCTGGGGATGCTGTCTTCCTCTGTGACCAGATGGGCCAAGTCCTGCAGAATAGTCCACAGCCATTATTCTGTGCATCAGGCTGTGCAATTGATTTCAAGATAACAGACAAGAGGGAAAGGGCAGTTAGGCTTGACTGCCTCCTGTCAATACAGGAGCCCTGGAACAGTGTAATTCAGAAAAATTTTGTCAATTTGGGTAAGCTGGGGTGGAATCCTGACAGGGTGATCCTTTATTTGTCTTGCAGTTTGTAGATGCAGTAGGATCCGTGTTTTGGTGCCTGGGCAGTGACTGGCCTGGCTAGAAGTGTAGGTCATGATGCCTGGCTCAATTTCATAGGCAAACCCTGTCGAAGATTTTGTTTCCTGGGTAGGAAAGAATGAAAAAAAGTTGGAAATAAAGGATAGAGTTTATTTTTCAAAGCCTATCAAAGATATTTTGCTTCTATAAATTCCTGTTTTGTCTTTTATATTATAAACTTATTTCTCCGTCAGTTTCTAAATGTCAGTTACCTACACAATAGAAAATTCCCTCTTTGACTATAATCAAATCACTAAGGTGGGCAGTGGAGGCACAAGGAAACATACTCTGTGTCACTACTGCATATTTTGACTTGGATTGGGCAAATCAGGTTACAATAATTGTGTCATGTACGAATGGGTTTAAAATTGTGCATCAGGCTGTGCTAAATCAGATGAAAAAGTGTTTCAATGAAAACATTAATTATATATCAGGTAAGCATCAAAAAGAGATTAGACAAGTCATGCTTTTGTTTTGTTTAATACTAGAGATATCAGCTACTTGACTACAAATTCCCTGTGGCCCCTTTGTTTTGTCATATTTCATCTGTTGTATGACTTCATGAACATTTAAGCTGTTGCTCTTTCGTTTAGAAATAATAATGTTGAAGTGGTTTTTATCCAATCTCTAAAACTTTAAAATAGGACATTAGAGGCCCATTTTGATGAAAGGTAACATTTTGTTCAATAAATACTGAGAACTCAGGTGCTTATTGTGAATAAGTGAATCCCAAAAATAAAACACAAGCCAGCCATAAGTCACATTTTTTTAAACAACAAAACAATTAAGTGAATTTTCTGGAATGAAATAGATTTTTTATTTGGAATATCAAAAAATGAAATGAAACCCAACCAAACCAAAAATAAATGAGTGTGATGGTGTTATATGGTTTTAGTTTAAGGTTTAGGGTGTTTTTTCAATATTTAGATTAATTTTTAGAGAAAGAGGAAGGGAGAGGGAGAGGGAGAGGGAGAAAAAAACATCAATGTTATCTGTTGTCTATTGTATGCCCCTTACTGGGGATCCAGCCCAAAACCAGGACATGTACCCTGACTGGGAATGAACTGGCAACCTTTGGTGCACAGGATGATGCCCAACCTAGTCACTCAGGCTTTGGCTGTGTGTGTGTGTGTGTGTGTGTGTGTGTGTGTGTATCCTTTCACCCCCAACTTCCCTCTGACAGTTATCAGTCTGTTCTAGGCCGCCATGCCTCTCTTTTTATTTTGTTCCTTTATTTCAGATATTTAAAGTGTGTTATCTGACTCCGCATACAGTATTCCTTGGTAAATGTTACTTATTAATTTCAATAGAATGTGATTTTTGCTGTTGTATGTGATGATCTATAAGGGTCAAGTAGATCAAATTGAAGATAGTGCTATTTAGATCTTCTGTGTGCTTACTGATTATTAGTCAACTTGTTCTACTGATGAGAGATTCTGAGTTGTCCAACAATAATAGTGAAATGGTTCATTTCTCTTTCAGTTCTCTCCAGTTTTTATTCACACATTTTTGTAGCTCTATTATTTGGAGTATATACATTTAGTATTTTTATGTATTTGATCCTTAGTCCTTTTACTTATTACTTTTCTTTATCCTAATAATGTTCCTCAATATCTGTTTTGTCTGACATTAAAATAGTCAATTTGGATTTCCCTTAGGTGTACACATAATTTTTGTTCAGTTTTTAAATGTAACCTTTAATTTTTTTAACTTAAAATCCCTTTTTCATAAGCACCATACATAAGGGCATAAAAAAGGCTCTTCTTTAAAAAAAAAAAAGGGCTTTTATTTTTCTTTGCTATGGCCTTTACAATTTATGAAAAGCATCTGGTAATTAAACCTCAAGATTGTTTGTTCATCTGATTTAAACACCCTCTCTGTTCAAACTGCAAGACAAGCTAAGCTACTCTGAAGACTACAATCTTGCATACCATTCCTCCCTGCTAATTTACACCAGTGAGTCTCTAGTTAGTAAGAAGTTACCTTTACCCTTCCTACTTCCCCTTCAAACAGGCCTCTTTTGAACTCTTCATAACTTTTGCTCTAAGCATGTTACAGGCTTATGAAAAACTCTGATAAGACACCTTCCTGAGACATCTGCCTGGACTGTCTCCTAAAAGCAAGCAAACTTTTCTAAAAATATCTATCTATCTATCTATCTATCTATCTATCTATCTATCTATATATACATGTATATATATGTGTGTATATATATATAGATATAGATATAGATATAGATATAGATATAGATATAGATATAGATATAGATAGATATCAGAAATGGAGAAGAAGAGAGAGATAGAAACATCAATGATGAGAGAGAATCATTGATCAGCTGCCTCCTGCACACCCCCTACTGGGGATTGAGCCCACAACCTGGGCATGTATCCTTGTCCAGAATCAAACCTGGGACTCTTCAGTCAGCAGGCTGAAGCTCTAGTCACGGAGCCAAGACAGCTAGGGTGCAAACAGACTTTTCAAGACAACCCCCTGATGTCTGCTCAACTTCACCTTTGCCTAGGGTTCCCCTCACTTCCTTGTTGCTTAGCAACAACTAGGGCTTAAAAGGAGAAACTGTCCTTTGTTTTCTTGCCTTCTATTGATTAACAATACTTGGCCCTTTCCCTTCCTGGAAAGTAAAACATAAATTTTCTCTCTACATTTTTTCATTTAGTTGTAAATTATTTCATAGTCCATGTAACTAGCCAAAACCTAACACCATATAGTTAGCTTTATATAATTTAAAAATTATCATTAAGACTTCTTTGTTTCCCTTCTCTCAGGCATCACAATCCTGAATTGTCCAATCTCCAGGATTATTTTACATATAATGTTCATTTATCTTTTTTTTTTCCAAAGAGAGGACAAATCTCCTACTAGTTACTTCAGCATGATAGAATTCAGGTCTCATTTGTATTATTTTAAATAAGTTTTCAAAATGTATGGTTTTTCTTCACCAGTTATAAAATTATAATCCTATATAGTAAAAGCCTAATATGCTAAGTGTCCAGTCGCCTAGTCATCCATTCAATCAATCAAAGCATAATATGCTACTGAAACCAGTTTGGCTTAGTGGATAGAGCTTTGACCTGCGGACTGAAAGGTCATGGGTTCAATTCCGGTCAAGGGCATGTACCTTGGTTGCAGGCATATCCCTAGTGGAGGGCGTGCAAGGAGGCGGCTGATCAATGTCTCTCTTGCATTGATGTTTTTTAACTCTCTGTCCCTCTCCCTTCATCTCTGTAAAAAATCAATAAAATATATATTTTTAAAAAAGCATAATATGCTAATGATATGCTAAGGCCACTCAACTGCTTGCTATGACATGCTCTGACCGGTTGGTTAGCTTGCTGCTGGAATCTGACCAATCGAGATTGAGGGAGACAGGCCAGACATACCCTGGAGCTCTCCCTTGATCTCTCCCCACCTGGCCAACCTCCCAGTCAACCCGCAGCCCCAGTCATGCAGCAGTGGGGTCCCTTGGCCTGGCCTGCATCCTCTCATAATCCGGGACCCCTTAGGGGATGTTGGAAAGCTGGTTTTGGCCCGATGCCACAGGTGCACAGATTCATGCCCAAGCCTCTAGTAGCTATATAATAATATTAAAAATTTGTCTTTTGGGTCTCTGGAAACTTATAACTTCAATTCATATGCATATTTTTGTTTGAAAGAATTATGATACTATCATGAATAAAAACTTTCAAATAAAAATATGTGCTATAAAATATTAGAAAAACTAATTTGAGGGGCATGTGGGATAGAAATATGAATTCATGGATTAAAAAAAGAATGATATAAACTTATAGTTATTAAGGAGAAACACTTTTAGAAGTGTGAGCAGAGATTTAAAATCACTAGGCATTTAGATTGCAGTCAATATTCTTTGAAGTATTACGTAATCATCTTATTTGACGATAGTAATATGTACATGAAAATTATATAGTTTTCAGGTATTTAAAATTATGATAGCTTTTTAAAATATCACTTTATATGTACTTGGATTACATTGATATTTTATCAGACCTTTAGGGCCCATGAACACAATAGAATTCAAGACAACTATGCATCATAGATGTTTTTTACCACAATAAGATAACTTGGTGGGGGCTATTTCAGGTAACAAATGAGAAGTAATCAAAGGCAAAAATGTAAATAAATTAATATTGTTCAAATAAGTTATGTACAAATCCTTTAATAATAATATTAGTGACACTTTCCACTATAGATTGTATTTTTATAATTTTCTTAAAAACTGCAATAAATCATTTGCTAGTATACTTCTCACTATAGAGAGTAACTAATTGCACCGTAATGTGTATGTATATTAGTATATAAATTTATATTACAGATATTATTTATATAATTCAGTGGTATCAAAATATATACACATATACAATGATATATACATAAATGTGTATCATAATGGTATCACCAAATTATACAAATAAAAGTAAAAAATCTATTTAGAATTATTTAAAATAAACATTCTCAATCTTCTTCAGTTCATGAAAAGAAGGTTATACAAAATTCTTTTTAAAAGGGGGGTCTTGTAGTCTTTTTAGGGACTCGCAGAATCATTATTTTTGTTTTCTTGTTACTTTTTTATATTTATTTCCCCACTTGGAAAAGAAAATAATTACTATGGATAATAAGTCCTAACATAAAGACTAACATTTTTGTTAACGCAAGTGTCTATATATTTTTATTTATAAATCTCTACATTTATAAAAGCAAATAAACCATCTTCACCAAACAACTAATGCTACAGGTGCAGAAATGTCAGTCAATCTTATTTTTATATTCAGTGCAACCGTATCAAAGAGAACTGTATTTTTATGTCTGCCTGATATCACATGTACAAATAGTGAATGCAAATGCTGCTAACAAATAGTTTACAAAGTTAAGTATATCTTAAGAGTTTTCCTTTGTTCAATGGAGGGTTTTTCCGTTTACTAAGACAAAAATTGTTTCCAGCATTTGAAATGTGAACACATTGTTCAGATACAGACTCTCAAGTGTCCAGAATCATAGATATGTATCTCAAATATCAATGGGTAATGTCTGTGTTAATCCATTCTTTTTCACACAAACATGCCCTTGGCAGTTCTACTCAGGATTCAATGATGTTGTTTAATTGACAATTTAAAATTTACAGCATGCAATGCCTCTATCCATAATCCCCAAACCATATTTATGTCTTTGTAAGTCATAGGCAGGCCAAGGACACTGAGGTCTTTAAGTTTTAAGAGCCTGTGGGATCTGGAATGTATATTAGCCTGTACATATGTAACCTGCTGAGAAATAGCAGTGGTGTAGAAAAATATGGTTCCACTTCTTGATCAGTATAAGTTAAATATTTCTTTAGCTCTTTCCTTTCATTATGTATTTCCAGCTCAGTACTGTTAAACCCACTGATAATAAATCCCTGGAAACTAGGATGTCAGAGAACTTATTTACTTGTAAGGAAATTGCAATTATCCCTTAGAATTTTTGGGGATACAATTTGAAGACCACTTGTATTGAGTGTATTTCCTTTACCAAGAACATTTTTTTAAATTTGTTTGTGAAGGAATTTAACATTACCTGCTAAGAGCTAATAGGATAAAATGAAAGAAGAGGTAATTTTTAAGGCTAGTGAAGATAGGAAATGACTTACTGAATAATTAAAAATAATCAAAAGGCCTGGTTATGATTACAAGTTTTATACACATTATGTAAAGTTATCATATTTTATATGATTCCACAACACTTTTATGGTAAAACTGAAATGAAGATTTTTTCCCTTGGTAAGAATTATGTACAAAGGGATAGGAGTGGCCTGGTTGGTGTGGCTCAGTGATTGGGCGCCATCCTATAAACCAGGAGGTCAAGGTTTGATTCACAGTGAGGGCACATTCCTGGGTTGCAGGTTCTATCCTCAGTATGGGGCATGCAGGAGGCAGCCAATCAATGATTCTCTCTCATCATTGATATTTCTATCTCTTTCCTCCTCTCTCTTAGTCTCTGAAATCAATAAAAATACATTTTTTTGAAAAAAAGAGGGTTAGGAATATCTATTTATACACTGTTTCTTCTTTGTTTCTGTCAAAGACATACTGGTAGGAATGTAAAGTTCGAACAATGATAGCAATAAAATTGATATTTTAGGGAAGTCTCTGTTGCCTAAAAATATTGAAGAAAGTAAACAAAAGTAAATATTTTAGCAATTGATTTTTTAAAATCAATTTTGATAATTTGCAACCATTATTATTTACATAAAACAGAGTTGCTTAAATTGAAAACAATCTACATTAAAAAAAGATAAACATGAAAATTTAACATCCCTCTGCTATATCTTCCAGCCAATCAGGAGTGAGTATGCAAATTAACCCAACCAAATGGCAGTGGCCCTAGAGCTGGAGTGAGCAGGAGGTTTGGGTTGCCCCTGGCAATGAAGGAAACCAAGCTTCCCGCTGGCCTTGGCCTGCTCAAGGAGGGGTTGGTGGTGGAGGTGTGTGGGGGGGTGCAGGGCGGGAAAGGAGGGTCTGGGAGCTGGGTCACCAGGGAGTGTGGTCAGCCAGAAAACAGACTTCAGCCCCTTACCCATGCTGGACAGGCACCCCAGCAGGACCCCCCCCCCCCCGAAGGCGGTGTGGCCAGCCTGAAAACAGCCCTCAGCCCCTCACCCAGGCTAGCCATGCCCCCATGGGGTGAGGGTTTCCTGCTAGGGGACATGGCCAGCCTGCAAACAGCCATCAACCCCTCACTCAGGCTGGCCAGGCACCCCAGCAGTAACCCCCACCCTGAAAGTGGTGCGGCAGCTTGAAAACAGCCCTCAGCCCCTCACCCAGGCTGGCCATACCCCCTAGCGGGGACCCTCACCCCATGGGGTCATGTCCAATCTGCAAACCACCACAGGTCCCACGCCCATGCCCCAAGGGAACCCTCACCCAAATCTGGGACACCTTTTAGGCAAACCAATTGGCCTTTACCCATGCACCAGGCCTCTATCTGTACTAATAAAAGGGTAATATGCTAATTAGACTAGGAGACCTTCTAGACTTTCTTCTGGACAAAGCCATGGTGGCGGGGCCAAGGAGGAGGCAGTTAGAAGCCAAGTAGGGTGGGTAGTTGTGGGTAATCAGGCTGGTGGGGGGGGTCATTAGGGGTTATCAGGCTGGTGGGGAGCAGTTTGGGGCAAGCAGGGCATCAGTGGGGTTCCGTTGGGGGTGATCAGGCTGATAGGAAGAATGGTTATGGGCAAAAACAGGCAGGCAGGCAGGTGAGTGGTTAGGAGCCAGCAGTTCCGGATTGTGAGAGGGATGTCTGACTGCCAGTTTAGGCCCAATCCCTGTTAATTGGCAGTAGGACATCCTTTGAGGGGTCCCAGATGGTAAAAGGGTGTAGGCCAGGCTGAGGGACATCCCCCTCACCCCTTTGTATGATTTTTTACACTGTGCCACTAGTATTATATAATAGATAAAGCAAGAAATATGTCATAAGAGCCATGGATACTAATCTTAAAACTTTTAAAATTTTAATACTATTTAATTATGATAACTAAAACAATTGCAGTTAACCTCTCTATTGTTTAGTCTGAAATCCTATATAATAAAAGCATAACTTGCAAATTGACTGAATGATGGAACAACCAGTCGCTATGATGGGCACTGACCACCACGGGGCAGATGCTTACCAGAGGAGCTGCCCCCTGGTGGACAGTGTTCTTCCTCAGGAGGAGTACCACTCAGACAGAAGCTGGGCTCATGGCTGGTGAGCCCAGTGATGAAAACAGGAGCCTCTCCTGCTTACAAGGCAGTGCTAAGGAGCAGCAAGCCGGATTCATGGCTAGCAAGTGCAGTGGTGGTGGCTGGAGCCTCTCCCACCTCCGCTGCAGGTGGGCAGTAAGGAACAAGTGGCCCCGAGCTGCGAGAGTCCTGGACTATGAAAGCTCTGAGAAGGATGTCTGAATTCCAGCTTAGGCATGCTCCCTTGGGGGAATCAGGTCTAAGCTGGCAGGCAGACATCACCCAAGTGGTCCTCCACTGCAAGAGGGTGCAGGTTAGGATGAGGAATTCCCGCTCTCACCCCCCCAGCCTCCAGTGCACAAATATTGAGCACCAGGCTCAATATTTAATAAGAAAATAGAGATATAATAAGAAAAAAGACTTGTCTTAGCAGCCTTGATAGTTTTTGTGAAAAAAGTAAGATTGAGAAAATTTTTAAAAGTTAGAAACAGTGAAAGTCCATTTCTGGTACAACAGTGGAACTGGTACTAGATATAACCTTCCAAAATGTAATTAAATACTGTTAAAGTAGACAAAATATTTGAGGCAAATTCTTCCAGACAGTGGACAAAAAGCATCATAGGAGTTTATTTTCTATAAAAGAGAAACATGTGAGTTGAATACAAAATTCACCTTGCTCTGAGCCTGGAGCACTTTCCTGACTTATAGAAGTAAAGCTTAACAGAATGTGATGGTCTCTCCGAGGTGAACAAGAATATAGGGTATTTCTGGGATACAAATCAGCTAGAATTCATGACAGGAACCTTTGAAGATAAAAGTTGTTAATGGAATTAGGTTAGATAGATATTTGTAAAGGGCCTATCCTTGAATCCTTGATTGATTTCTGGGATGTACATTCACAGGCTGAGACTGCAAGGTTGAGAAGAGAATAATTGCTACTAGGATTTAAAAAAATGAACAAAGCCCAGTCAGCATGGCTCAGTAGTTTGATTCTAGTCAAAGAAAGGCCTGCTTTCTGGGCTAGTTCCCCAATGTGGGAGGTAGCCAATCAATGATTCTCTCTCATCATTGATGTTTCTATCTCCTTCTCCCTATCCCTTCCACTCTGAAATCAATCCTATCTAATAAAAGCCAAATATGCTAAGTGTCCAGTCATCCAGTCATCTGTTCAACCAATCAA
>PVJN01015937.1:0-43804 GCA_004026805.1 Lasiurus borealis
GAGCAAAACTGGGTCCAGGAGAGGTCAGAGCAAAATGATTCGAGACCCCAATGGCATCAGCTCCAGGCAAACTGCCACACTCACCATCAGGAAATCCTTGCAGCCCTGGAGTTGATTGTGGCTCAGGTTCAAGAAGCGCAGAGCTGACAAGAGACGCTGTGGAGGATGGGAAGAGGAAGCAGAGGATCGGACACCTCCAGGCAGCCAGCTGCCCCTCTCCCCCAACACCCATGCCTGTCCTTCCCCACACCCCCTTCCTTCTCAGGCACTCACCAGGGAGCTGTCTAAGGCAGTCAGTGCATTGTAACTGAAGTCAGCAGAGAGCAGAGCCAGCCAGGGCAGGGCAGAGCAGAGGTCGCCACCGCAGGCTGAGAGGAGCTCCTAAGACAAGGTGCTCAGTCACCTCCATTCTCCTCTCCTCCCCACACCAAGGCCTCACTTTATGGCCCAGCCATTCATTCATTCTTCGTATGCTGAGTTCAGTCTGAGACTGAAAGAGAGCCCAGGGCCCTATATATAATACAACATGGTAGGTGTGACTATGAATATATGGACAGGTGCAGGGTGTTGTGGGAGCACAGCGGAGGGAGGAAGTACACTGTCCAGAGGGAAGTGGGAGGCAGGCACAGGGAAGGCTGCAGAGAAAGGGGAATCTCAGAGTTTGGTCCTCTATGTCTCTCACGACAAGGCACCTGGACCTACCCCCATCCTCCTTACCTCTAATGTCTGGATGCTCCGGCTGCAAATCAGGGTCTCCAGCTGGGAATAGATGCCACGGAGGCCATGAAGGCAGTGGACAGGGACACCTCGGAGCTATAGCAAAAGGAAAAGATGACAAAGCCAACTATGGTGCAGGGAAGCATTAAGTGGTCAAGAGAGTAGATGCCACATTACTACAGAGCAATGGGCATTCTCAGGCCTGCCCTTCCTCCACCAAAAGAAGCCACCGAATGGCTGCCTCCAGCTGGGTTTAGTGTTACAATACCCCCCAATGCCCCATACCTCCAGCTGCCGAAGGGACTTGAAGGGAAAAATCTTGATGGGCCCTGGGAGGCCAGGACCAGGGACATGGACCAGCTAAAAGGAAAAACATTCAGGCCAGTGAGGTTGGGCACATCTCCCTTTCCTTGGCATGTCTTTCTTAGCCCAGCCACCCATGGCTCTCACACCTTTTGGATCTGAGCCCTGCACATTTCTTGCACCCACGCTACACCCTAGTCCAGTGGTTCTCAACCTTCCTAATGCCGCGACCCTTTAGGACAGCTCCTCATGTTGTGGTGACCCCCAACCATAAAATTATTTTCATTGCTACTTCATAGCTATAATTTTGCTACTGTTATGAACTGTAAATATCTGATATGCAGGATGTATTTTCATTGTTACAAATTGAACATAATTAAAGCATAGTGATCAATCACAAAAACAATATGTAATTATATATTGTAAAATATTTATTTCTAATTACAAATAAATGAAATTTTGTCTTGAATCATGGTGTAGCATGGGTAACAGTCTTAATATGACAACAGTAAACTACATTGCTACATTTTGCTACACTGAGGTGTGTTGGTTCCTAAGACCATGGGAAATAGGTGTTTTCCAATAGTCTTAGGTGACCCCTGTGAAAGGATCATCGACCCCCAAAGGGGTGGAGACCCACAGGTTGAGAACCGCTGCCCTAGTCCCACCTCCACTATTCTCCTGGGCTTTTCCTATATCCGGCCCCGTTCCCATCCCAGAACCTTGAGTGAAAGCGTTTTCTGCAGCACATCGAAGAGGAACTGAAGCTGGAGGATGACAGGGGAGTCGGTGGGATGGGAGGGCAGAGCCACAAAGCCTGTCTGGCCAGGGCCCCATGGCCCCAGGTACAGCTCAAATACGTGGTTCAGCTGCTGCAGAGTGGCCGTCAGCAGGCTCAGTGTGCTACTGCCGGACAGGACCACATCCCCTGCAGGGAGAGGGGCAGACAGGAAGGAGGACATAAGGAAAAGGTCTTTCTCTTTATTCTGAGACTTTGGGACCCCTAAGACACACCCACTCCAGTCTATATTGTAGGATCAAACTTTTTTTTTAACAATATTTTTTTAAATATTTTATTGATTTTTCACAGAGAGGCAGGAAGAGGGATATAGAGTCAGAAACATCTATGAGAGAGAGACATCGATAAGCCGCCTCCTGCACGCCCCCTACTGGGGATGTACCTGCAACCAAGATACAATGCCTTTGACTGGAATCGAACCTGGGACCTTTCAGTCAGGCAGGCCGATGCTCTATTCACTGAGCCAAACCGGCTTCGGCTAGGATCAAACTTTTTATCTTTTTCTCACTTAAAAGTCCTCAAAGGCTCCTCTATCTTCAAAAAAAAAGCCCTAATTCTTCAGCCTGACATGTGATATTGCTTAATTACATGCCTCTGACTTTTCTAAATTTCCTTTTCCCTTCTGCTCAAAAGAGCCTGTTCTACTCACACTGCTGGAGACAAGAGTCAACCTGGTTCACAACTCCTTCATTTTCCGACACAACCCTTCCACTCTGCCCAGCTTGATACCACAGGCAGTTTTCTCAATACACAATACTGTTCAACCTTTCACTATACTCACTCTTTTTAGGTAAAAACTAACCAGGGCCGAGACCAGTTTGGCTCAGTGGAGAGAGCGTTGGCCTGCAGACTGAAAGGTCCCAGGTTCGATTCCGGTCCAGTTGGGGACATGTACCTTGGTTATGCGCACATCTCCAGTGTGGGGCGTGCAGGAGGTGGCTGATCGATGTCTCTCTCTCATCGATGTTTCTGACTTTCTATCCCTCTCCCTTCATCTCTGTAAAAAAATCAATAAAATATATTTTTTTAAAAACCTGGATGTTTTATCTTTTTCTTTTTTTTTTCTAGTTGCAAAAGTAATAACAAAAACTCTCAAACAGTACTAAAATCCATGTCACAAAAAGAATAACCACTCAGGATAGCACCACGGTATTGCTCTCTCTGGTAAAACTGCTCTCTCCAATGAGACTGTCACCCTTCAGGGAATCTTTTGATATTCACTCCTGCACCTAAAAAAAAGTGCAACTATATGGTAGGCATGGAGAAGTTTTTTTTAATCTTTTCAAAAATGTAAGGATACAATAAAAGGATGTCCTAGGAATAGTACAAATAAGTCCCCCTAAACCCTTCACCCAGTTTCCCCAATGGTTACATTCATATATAGTACAATATCAAAACCAGAAAATTGGCATTGGTATAAGGTATACTTATAGTCCTATGTCATGTCATAAGTATAGATTCCTAAAGCTAACACCACAAACAAGATACCAAACTATTCCATTACCACAAAGATCTCCCTCCTACTACCTTTTACTCATACACACTATCATCCCTAACCCCTGGAGACAAGTCAGATTTTTGCTGAATAAATTAACAAATCCCACAACCTTGCATGGATTTTTTATGTCCCAGACACTAGATACAGACATGGTTCAAGGTCTCTTCCCACCCTCAAAGAGCCTCCCAGTCTAGAAGAGCAGATTAGATAGGCGCACAGTTAATTACACAAGCCAGTCTGAACTGCTACAAAGAGAGATTTCAAGAGGCCATCAATGGGAGTGCAGTGATGGAAGGCATCTACCATTAACTGAGCAATATGTGCCAGACAACTCTCTTTACATCATTTAAACTTTATCAAAATCTCCTGGAGAACACTATTAACCCTCCCCCCTTCTTACAAATACAGAAACTGGGGCTTACAGAAGTTAAGATTTGATATTGTATCGATGGGAGGAAGCTGCTACTTCTGGGTGATCTCAAAGCCAACACTTTTCTAACCACAACTAACGCCAAACATGGGCTGAACAACTCTTTATGGTTCCACTGTGCCCAGGCACTGAGAAGTGCTATCATAATAATAGCTACCAATTGTGAGCACTTACAATATATGCAAACACTGTACCAAGTGCTTGATGGGAGTTAGAATTAATCCCCACAAAACCACCTTTGAGTTAAGTACTACAATCATTATGCCATTCTGCTGGTGAGAAAAACAGGCTCAAAACAAACTTAAAACAATGAGGCCAAGTAGAAACCAGAGTTGGGATTCCGTATCACGTGGGTCTGACTTCAGACCTCGTGCTTTTAACTCTGCTATACTTAGGGCCTCGCCACACAGCGGTGATCAGGCCCTCTCTCTGATCTCGAGGGGCTTACATCCCTAACCCCTGGAGACAAGTCAGATTTTTGCTGAATAAATTAACAAATCCCACAACCTTGCATGGACTTTTTTTTATGTCCCAGACACTAGATACAGTGTGAGACATAAAAATGGTGAGAGTATCCGAGGGCGCATGGAGGAAGTGGAGGTGCAGCTTGGCCGGGAGGGATGGCTGAGGTTTAAACTGTCAAAGACAAAGGACACTGGGCAACAGCGATCAAACCCGAATGGGTAAGGAAAGTGACACACACACACACACCCTCGTGACCCTAAACAGCTGTAACTCTCTGACTCTCCAGGGGGAGTGGCCCTGGAAGGCAGCCAGCACCCGACCGTGCCCCAGCCCCAGCCTCAGCCCCAGCCCCAGCCCCACCGGAAGTCCACTCACCCGACTCCCGCAGCAGCCCCGCGAGCTTCCACAATAAGGAGTCCCGCGGGGCCGTTGTCATGGCCACGGGATGCTGGGGGCGGAGCCTGCAGAAAGAGGAAGCGCAAGAGCCTCAGGTGGGGGGTACTGCCCGGGTGTCCTTGCAAACCGAGGCCTCGCGCGGAGAAATAAAGCAAGAAAGAGCCCAAAGAGCGCCCTCCGCGGTGCCCGAGGCCTGGCCAGCCAGACTCACCCCGCGGGGCGGTCCGCTCACCGGCTCTGCAGCCCGGCGCCCAGCGTGGAGAGAGACGGGAAGTACCACCCCGGAAAAAAAAAAAAAAAAAAAGCCAGAGGCAGCGAGAACCGGAAAGCACGCCTCCCCGCTGCCGGAAACCACGCCTGCGCTGCCGGAAACCACGCCCTAAGTCGTGCGCCCGCGCCGGGCGGGGGCGTGCTCGCTGCTGCGGGCGGAGGCGTGGCCCGGGGGCGGAGCTGCCGGAGCCCGGACCGCGTCCCAGCGCCGGGCCTCCGCCCCCTCCGCCCCGCGGGGGGCCCCTCACCGCCTGGGGCGGCCGCTGGGCTGGGGGGTTCCCTCGGAGCCAGGGAGGGAAACCCGGCTGGCTGTTTGCAAACCGAGAGGCGAAGCCAAGTGTGGAGAAATGGAATTTGCTGTTAGGAACTAAGACTCCTCCAAAGCGCATTGCAATGAGAGGAGAGCGTGTCTTCTTCCACAGCGAGGGAAAGAGCTGCGGTTAAAAGGAGACATATGTAAAATATGCAATAAAAAAGAAGAAGAAGAAAAAAGAGCTGGGGTTGCCTGGGTTGGGTTCCTTGGGCACTTTTCCCTGAATCTCCCTCCAGACTCCGGGGTGTTTTCATTTTTCCTTGAGCAATATCAGGCTCACATTAGTGATGGGTACCGTTCTGCGTGCATCTATCTCTTCCTTTGTTTTTACGGAGCTTCCCCTCGTTGGAAAATTATATAACACACTGGCGGCACGCGGCCGGCGAGTTGGCTGCTTGAACGTGTTGTGCCCAGAGTTTGGGGTCCCCAATAATCCACCACTAAGGAGCTTTTTCCGATGCAAAAGCAGAGTCTTTATCAAACCCGGGTTTGGCTCCCAGCCTCTTTCTGGCGCAGCAGCGAGGCGAGAGAGCGAGCCGGGCGGGAACAATGAGTTTATGGGGTAGGATAATTAGGGGGCTTGGGAAAGTGATGAGGGTTACAGAGATTGGTCACTTGGATTGGGGTCTTTCTGTGGTTTAGCCTAATTAAGGACCTTAGCTGTGTTCCTGGAGCTTCATTGGTCCATTTGGGTGGGGGTCGGGGAAGTTAAGACATTGCTGGCACACCTGTGGCCACTCCCAGAAAAGGGAGGGGGTTTAGGCAGGGGTCCCAGCCCTTATAGGACAAGATGGAGGGGAGTCCATTTCCTTTCAAACGCGTTAGGGAAAAGGGGACCTGGCCCTGAGCGCATCTGCCTAGTGTCGCAGGTGGTGTGCGGGTGCTTCATCTACTGCAGGAAACATCCCACAGCACGAGTCCCGGTGGTTTTTAAATTATTAAAGTTGGGGGCAATGGGACAAGGAAGAGCTTAGGGTAGAAGGAGCCACAGGAGAGGAACTAGGCGGGAAAAGGAGCCCAGGCTGGGCTGCTTTGGCTCACTAAGAAATCAGAGAAAAGGGGCCTTGGGACAGGTTGAGGGAGTTAGCCAGGACAAGCTGTCACACTGTCCATTGCTCCCTGGTTGCAAGTCTCCTGGGGTCCCTTGGGGTTTAGGAGATGCATGCTTTGGGGGGAAGAAGAAGGGAAAAGAGAAAGGAGCCAGCAGTGCTTCTAGGAGGGAGACTGTACCCTAGCTCCTTTATCTTGAGGCTTTTATCTCTCTCTTGCTTGGGGGACTCTTAGAAGAGGTTTCAGGGAAAGGTTTCAGCAGAATATTCATCAGTTTATCCCGTGTGTCCTTTCAGGATCAGGATCTCTCTGGAGTTTTCACTGCTCCAGGGCAGGTGGTCGTTAGTTGCTGCTGCTGGACTGGGGTCCCCCACCTGGTTTTGCTGCTTTTCTGGGTCTGGAGCTGAAATACAACTAAGGTCTAGATGCCTCACCAGATTTGAAAAACTGGTTCACACAGGCTGGGTTGCCAGAGAAGGTCATTCAATTATTAATTGATTGTGCCCATTGTAGCTCCCAGTCAAATACCACCTAACTAAATTAAGTTTTGTGTGTGTGTGTGTGTGTGTGTGTGTGTGTGTGTGTGTGTGTTTAAAGTCTTTAGAGAATTTCTGGTTTTCAGGAAGGATTTGTTTGGTTTTTGTTTTGGGTTGTTTGGTGTGTTGTGTGTATATTTTTTAGTGAAGTGCCCCTTTTCTGATTCATTTTCAAAATGAATCAAGCTAGTTGAGAATAAGAATCCAATATAATAAAAGGCTAATATGCAAATAGACGGAACAGCAGAACAACCGGTCTGTATGACGTACACTGACCACCAGGGGGCACACACATGTAACATGGTGGGTGTTGGCCACAGTGGGATGGTGGAGCAGGTGAGAGGGGGCATCAGACCAAGGCAGGGTGCCAGTCACTGTCATTAGGGCAATCCTCTGGTGGTTACTGAAAATTCTTTGCTCCCATGCGCCTCAGTCTGGCCTGGCAATCACACCTGCTGCTAATGCGAGAGCCACTGCTCGCACCCGCCGCCAATGCCTGGCACTGGCACCCATCACTCGGCGCCAGTCCCACTTGCACCTGCAACTGACACTGGAGCTGACACTCTCACCTGCTAACTGTGCCACCAGCCCCGCTTGCACCCACTGCTAGTGCGGGCCCCAGTTGCTCCATGGAGCACGTGGGAGCAGTGGTGGCAGAAGTGGGGCTGCCAGCAGACAGGAGAGCAGGGGACCTAGGCAGAAGGGGCACGGCAGGGGTGCAGAGGTCCAAGACCTGCCCCTGTGCCCACCGCAGCCTCATGGCCCACAGTTCCTTTCAAGGTGCGCAAATGTGTGTGCTGGGCCCCTAGTAGGTTCATAATCATCTTTATAACAAGTTGCAAAATTTGGAGCACCCTATTTTCTAAAGACAAAATATTTGAAATGGTAGTCTATGCTCCTAAACCACACAATTTAATGTTTATGGCCTACAGGGTGAGATCTGAGCCAAAAGCCTAAAAAGTGGTTAAAGGGAAAGCACACTGTGAACAGCAAAGCAGTAAAATATAAAAAAAAAGTATGTTTTTGTTGCATCATTAACCCTATAACTGTCAGCCTGTTTATCAAATCACCTGGATGTAGAGAGGAAGAGTTTTCCCATACTGTAACTGCCAACTCCAACCCCCTTAGGCAAAAAGAGAAAGAACCTTTTGAAGTTCCTGACATTTTGGTGTTCTGAAATCTGTTTCAGGGGTGCTTCTCCAGCCCACAGAGTTTTCTGAGAATTGCTCCATTCATATGGGTAACCCCTGAAGCCAGATTTGTTCTACACCCCCCTTGCTTCCCAGAAAAGTGGAAGTGGGACAAAGAGCAGCAAGGAAAGTTGAACTTCAGCGGGAGAGAAGAACAGATCTGCTGAAGGAAGCAGCAACAGGAGACGAGGAGTTTTTATTTTCCAGCCCCTTCTGAGGCCCACTCCTCTTTCTGCCCTTGGCCTGCAGGGCTTGGCCACCTTCCAAACAATCCTCCCTTTACTTTTTCTGCCTAAGTTTGAGTGTATGGCTCTAAATTGCTGCCATATGAAACTTTACTAAAACAAAGTCTTTTCAAAAAAATTAAAGTCTAAAAGAAAAAAATTATCTCATTCAGCATAACAGGAAAAAATAAAGTATATACCTAGAACATTTTAAGATGTATGCCAGATCTATGTGAAGACAACCAGAGAACTTTAAGGACATTAGAAATGATCTAAGTAAATGAAAAGATAACATGTTTCTGATGAGAAGATTATTCCATTTAATTCAATATTATAATGATCTCAATTTAATGCAATTTTCATCAAAATTCCAATAGGAAGATTTTGGAACTTGACAAGTTGATTCTAAAATTCCTCTGGAAGACTAAACACATGAGCACTGCCAAGAAATGTTAGAGAAAAAAAAAGAAGGACTAGTAGGGACCTTGCCCTGCCAGATAGCAAAATGTCTATAAGGCCACAGTAACCAAAGCAGCATGATACTGACACAGAGATAGATAAATATTGATAGAAATACAGAAACAGCACTAACCAATTTGGCTCAGAAGATAGAGTATCAGTCTGCAGACTGAAGGTCCCAGGTTCAATTCTAATCAAGGGCATGTTCCCTGGTTGCAGGCACATCCCCAGTGGGAAATGTGCAGGAGGAGGCAGCTGATCAATGCTTCTCTCTCATCAATGTTTCTAACTCTCAATCCCTCTCCTTTCTTCTCTGTAAAAAATGAATAAAATATTTAAAAAAAAAGAAATGAAGAAACAACCATGATTACATGGATTTTTAAAAAATATATTTTATTGATTTTTTTATAGAGAGGAAGGGAGAGGAATAGAGAATTAGAAACATCGATGAGAGAGAAACATCAACCAGCTGCCCCCTGCACACACCCCACTGGGGACGTGCCCTTGACCGGAATCGAACCTGGGACCCTTCAGTCTGCAGGCTGACTCTCTATCCACTGAGCCAAACCGGGTTCAGCCGGATTTTTTTTTTTTTTACTATATACAATAAAATTTATTTTAATGGTATAAATTAGTTCTTCAGTAGTTTGGGGACAATTAACTTTCCATCTGGAAAAAAACTAAATTCTGTCCCTCAATGCACATTACATTTCAGAAGGATTAAAGAGCTAACTATTCTTTTAAAATTAAATCTAAGGCCAAAACCGGTTTGGCTCAGTGGGTGGAGCATCAGTCTGCGAACTGAAGGGTCCCGGGTTCGATTCCGGTCAAGGGCATGTACCTTAGTTTCGGGCGAGTCCCCAGGGGCGGCGTGCAGGAGGCAGCTGATCGATGTTTCTCTCTCATTGATGTTTCTAACTCTCTACCCCTCGCCCTTCCTCTTTGTAAGAAATCAATAAAATATATTAAAAAAATAAAAAAATACATTTAAAAAATAATTAAATTAAATCTAAGGATTCTTCAAAGTTTAAGGTTCAAATTCACTTTTTGAAGACTGCTCTTTATTTAAAAGGTATGCAATGTCATTTCAAAAAAAAAATTGTCTTTAGAAAGCAATGTTATATATTTGGCCTGTTACTGCATAATTTCATATTACAGTGAATGAAAATGTTTTTCTCAGAGAAATGCTATGATAGCACACTCTAATAAAACTCTTCTGAGGCCCAGCTGGAGTGGCTCAGTGGTTGAGCCTGTAAACCAGGAGGTCAGGGTTCGATTCCCAATCAGGTCATATGCCTGGGTTGTGCACTCAATCCCCAGTAGGAGGTGTGCAGGAGGCAACCAATAAATTATTCTCATTGATGTTTCTATCTCTCTCCCTTCCTCTCTGAAATCAATAAAAATTAATATATATATATATTTTTTTTTTATTTTTATTTTTAAACTCTTCTGAGTTATATGCCCCAAGAATAACAATTCACCTAAAGGTGCTGCTGGGCCCTAGCAGGTTTGGATAAAGCATTGGCCTGCAAACTGAAGGATCCTGAATTCGATTCAGGTTAAGGGCATATGCCAGGGTTGCGGGCTCAATCCCCAGTGTGGAGCATGCAAGAAGCAGCCAAAGATTCTTTCTCATCTTTGATGTTTCTCTCTCTCTCTCCCTCTCCCTTCCCCTCTGAAATTAATTAAAAAAATATTTTTTTAAAAAATAGTTTAATAAATAAATAAATGTGCCACCGGACCTTCCAAGCACATGACCAAGACCTCCCAGCACAGCAGCGGGTGTGGTACTCGCGAGGCCCAGCTCACCCACCTCAGGCTTCACTCCCCCTGCTATAATACGTGGGTTGTGAGCAGCTGCCACTAGTAGCTTCCCTGCCACTCCTAAGTTCGCTGGGCTGGCCTCTGCACAATGTGTGTGACCAACGGGGTAAGAAAAGGTGTGCTGGCCACTAGCTTAGGCGGCATGGACGGGAAGAAAGAAGGAGAGGGCATCTTCATACAAGAATGGCAAAATCAGCGACCGGAGAGCAGAGACCTCGGGGTCCTTGTCCAAAGCCTGCTTGTTTCAGTTACCTTGGAGCCTGCAATGCCCCGGACTGTTGCCCAGAGGGGAAGAGAAGTACTAGTTCATCTTTAAGATATGAGCTAGACGTGTCCTGGATCTAGACCTCATCACTCTGGTGCTAGAGCCTCCTGCTACAGATCAAATGCCTGAGACCTGAGGATTCCTCCCTCCAAAATGAACGTTTTTCACCTGGAATTGTGTTGTGGGTGAGAGGGTGAAATTATACGATCTACTTGTTTCATCAACTAGGTATCTTCATGGAGTTGGAATGGGGGTGGTGGTGAATGGAAAAGAATGAAGAGGTGGGATTATGACCTACAATCGAGTCCTTGTGCCTGGTGCCCAGGGTCCCAACATCGAGTGGTCAGAGGCAGTTCTTTCTATATAAGTTACCACACATTGTGTCCCTTGGCCCATTCAGCCACAAAAGACACCAGGAATGTACCCAGTCTCAAAAAATCGAAGATATGGGACATATAAGCAGCGCTGGAGGAAGTCTAGCGTGAGAACTTTGCATGGGACCACTACCGAGCAAGCCCATCAGAGCCGGGTTCCAGGAGAGACGAAACATGGGCACACGGAGAGAACGCTAGCGAGGCAGAAGCCAAGCTTCATGTGAAATCGGAGAAGCCAGGGCTTGAGAACGGCTGACGGAAAGGAGGCAAGAAAATAATATTCCACTGACCCAGCAGCAGCTCGGGTCACCCAGCCTGACTGCACTTTGCACTCCTGCACAAAATACACTGAGGGATTCTCTAAGTGGCTTTCTAATAAACGGGTTACCTGAGAGCACCTTTAATTCTTTTCTTTGTCTATCCTAAAAGCCCAGGGAGTCATCTGAGAAGGGGGTTACGGAGGGCCATAAGAAAGATAGGGACCCTGTGCTTCATTCAGAACCCAGAAAGGAGGAGATGAGGTGAAGCCTGCTTTCCCCATTCAAGCATGGGGAACGCCTGATAGGAAATGTGAGCAGAGGCATCCATGGGAAGGAAAGTAGGAGGAGAGGAAGAGAAAGTCACTGTTTCAGGCATAACCCTGTTGGCAAAGTTAGATACATATGTGGCATGTACATAGGCAGCGTGTTGGCAAAGTTAGATACATATGTGGCATGTACTTTCCATCTCCATTTTCCTTGCCTACGGTGCTGGAGAGAGAAGAATGGTCTAAAGCAGCTGCTCTCAACCTGTGGGTCGTGACCCCTTTGGGGGTCGAACAACCCTTTCACAGGGTCGCTTAAGACCATCGGGAAATGCAGATATTTATATCACGATGCATAACAGTAGCAAAATTTCATGGTTGGGGGTCACCACCACATGAGGAACTGTATGCCAGGGTCGCTGCCTTAGGAAGGTTGAGAACCACTGGTCTAAAGCAAGAGAGAGACCTGCAGTGTGAAACATAGATGAATGGGAAAAGGAAACAAGCGAAGAGTGAGATGAAAGGGCTTAGGATCTCCATGACTGAAGGAAGGGGAAGGCAGAGGCTGCTTTCAAATTCCAGAGCCTCTGAAGAACCTCAAAGTTAGAGCAGCCTTTCATTCACTCATTTCTTCAATAAATATTTGCTGAGCCCTGACGATGTGCCAGATCCTGTGCTGGATTCTGGGTAAATAAAGGAGACCGGAGTGTGGCTCTTGTTCTGCAGAAGCTGGCAGTGTGGTGGAAGAGACAGACACGGGCAATCACATTTCAACATTGTATTTGTTTTCTATTGCCATTGCAAGAATTTACATAAAATCTAGCTGCTTAAAACAGCTAACGTTTATTACCTCATAGATCTCAAGGCCAGAAGTCCAAAATGTATCTCCCTAGGCTAAAATTAATGTGTCAGCAGGGTCATGTTTCTTTCTGGAGGATCCAGGGGAAAATCTGTTTCTTGTCTTTGCCAGCTTGAGAGACTGCCACCTCCCAGCCAACAATGGCCAATTTAGTCCATGAACCTGGAGAAAGACACCAACTGAGAAGGACTCCTGATGACTAACTGGGCTCATATTTTTAAAAAATCGAAGCCTAGCAATCATTGCTACATGGGAACTTCTCACACAAGCTGCTCTTCAGGGAGAAGCCTGCACTGAACTGCCTGCCTGCTCTATGTCTGTGCCAACTGAGCCACCCCTTTAAAAAGGAGTTCCTGGAATTCAGTTTCAACCAATGGGACTGAGGCTTTTCCCATCCAATCAGGACACTGCCTTGTGGACCAAACTATAAGGATTTGGAGCCCTCGTTTGCATGAGGACAAACCAAGCAAGGGCGAGGGGTAGGGACTTCTGCCTATATAAGCCAGTTCCTCTTTCTTTTTCTTTCTTATATATGTTTTTTAATTGATTTCAGAGAGAGATGGAGACATCAATAATGAGAGAATCTTTGATGGGCTGCCTCCTGTGGTTGAGGTTCCACCACTGAGCCACACAGCCAGGCAAGGCAGGTCCTCTCCAGCTAGAGGAAGTGCTATGGGAGATGAGAACACACTTTTCCATACCACTAAGCCTGTTGTCTCCTGGCTGAGCTGAAACACTGGGTTGAAAGGGACAGTGCAGCCAGAACAGACCAGCATGGAGCAGAGCAGAGCTGTCTAGTGAGAGAGTGTATCACAATCAAGCTGTTTTGCACTGAATAAAGTTTCCTCTTTTACCACACCCTAAATTGGAAATTCCTGTTGGCAAGTCTTTTTCACTTCACATTGCTCTGACACTAACCCTTCTGCCTCCCTAGTTCACTTTTAAGGACCTTTGTGACACATTGGACCCACCTGGGTAAGCCAATAGAATCTCCCTATTTTAAGGTTATCAGGTTAGCAACCTTAATTCCATCAACAATCTTAAATCTCCTTTACCAGGTAAGGTAAGGTAGCATTTTCACAGGTTCTGGGGAGTAGGATGTAGAGATATAGTTAGGGAGGGGGGCATTATTCTGCCTACCACAAACATAATGCACTTTATGGTAGAGGTAGTGCTATGGGAGGTGGTTCCAGTCCCAGATTACAAACTGAATACAGTAAAACCTCAGTTCTTGAACATCTGCCATCTTGAATAATTCGCTTTTCAGTCCTTTCATGCTCATACCTGTGTGATCAGCCCCTTGTCTCTCAAGGGACAAACAAAGGAGGGTATGTGTGAGTGTGAGTCAGTTTACCACTAAACCTCCTGTTGTAACATCTCAGGAAATTGGGCTGTGAATATTTTCCTTTTTTTTTTTTTGGTTCCTTGTCTTTCCGAATTCCAATGGCTACATGTATTCCTTGGCTTGTGACCTCCTTCTTCCATCTTTTTTTAAATTTATTTATTTCGAAGAGGGAGGGAGAGGGAGAAGGAAATAGAAACATCAATGATGAGAGAAAATCATTGATTGACTGCCTCCTGCATGGCCCCCACTGGGGGTCGAGCCAACAATCCGGGTATGTGCCTTGACTGGGAATCGAACCAGGGACCTCTTGGTTCAAAGGTCAACACTCAAACACTGAGCCACACCTGCCAACCTCTTGTAGGATTTTTAAAATCAGTTAGGTGGAGTGCCTATAGATGTGCAAACAAAGACAAGCGCCATTTGGTCTGTAATAGTCTTCCAAATAGTATAGAGGTTTACATTAGGAGAGAAGCGAAATATACCGGAGAGATGAGCAACACTTTCACAAATGCTACCTAGTGTTTTGCTTCATTTAGAGTTGTTTTCCTCAATTTCTTTTTATTGCTGCAGTCACTGTTACTTTTAATCATCTCAAAAAACATTATGTAACAAGCAGTTAGACAACCGTGTATAAGGTCAGTCATTTTGGACAACATATCTAATAAAAAAGTTTGAAGTGTCTGCTTACTAGTAAAGATGTTTTCACTGCCAAAACCGGTTTGGCTCAATGGATAGAGCTTCGGTCTGCGGACTAAAAGGTCCCAGATTTGATTCCGGACAAGGGCATGTACCTTGGTTGTGGGCACATCCCCAGTAGGAGGCATGCAAGAGGCAGCTGATCAATGTCTCTCATCAATGTTTCTAACTCTTTATCCCTCTCCCTTCCTCTCTGTAAAAAATCAATAAAATATATTTTTTTAAAAAAGAAGAAGAATGTTTTCACTGAGAATAAAAAAAGGGGGGGAATAAGAAATTTCAGATCAGTTCATCAACACCAAACCAATATTATATGAAATGCTGAAAGGTACTCTTTAAGAAGAGGAAGAAGAAGAAAAAGATAAAGATAAAAATTATGAGCAACAAATACATATCTATCAACAAGTGAATCTAAAAATCAAGTGAATTAAAAATCTAATGACCAGAATAAACTGGTGAATATAATAGAATTAAGGGCATAGAAAAGGAGTGTACCGACAATTCTCAGGAGGAAAGAGGTGTTGTGGATGCGAGGAGAGACTGGACAAAAATCATACACCTATGGATGAGGATAGTGGCGGGGGGGGGGGGAAATAAGGGCAGAGGATGGGCTGGAACTGGGTGAAGGGGAGCTATGGGGTGGGGAGAGGAACAATTGTAATAATCTGAACAATAAAGATTTATTAAATTAAATGTTTTTCTCAGATGAAAATGTATTGCCAAAAATAAAAAGTGATTGCTGTCTGCACAAGTGTCCTGGAGCTGGGACATCCTGCTTATCAATGGACACAAATAGTTTTGTTCTCCAGCTGGCAGATGTAAAGAACAGAGGAGAGGAGAGTGAGGTGGTAATGGAGTAGAGCTGTGGTGCACAGACTCTGGAACAAGACTTCTGACCTTCAATTTCTCTGCCTCAGTTTCTTCATTCATGCAATGGCTTAATAATCTCAGTGCCTACTTCATACGTTACTATGAGTGTTGCATGATCTTTTAGTTGAAATATGCCTGGCATAGTAAGTGCTGTGTACATGTTTATTATGTAACTAATGCGATTAGCAAAAGAAGCTTATTTCTGGGGGGCAGAAGTATGGTTGCTAAGTTTGGGGGTGGGGGAGTAATTGTAGGATTGGGAAATAAAGTCATAGAAAGCTCTCAGAAATAAAGTAAAAAATTTTGCATCACATTCATAAGGCATGGTAACCTTTGTGAGGAAGAAAAGACTATGTCTATAAGACAGATGTATGACTATAAACTCGAAATAGGTCTGGCAGGATACTCACCTCTGTGGAGGGGACTGAAACTGGGAGAAATAATCAAGGAAACTTTACATATTTTTTATATTTGAATTAAAATATAGTCAATATTTGAATCTTTACTATTAGACTATATCTGTGTGCTACCTGTGAAATAAAAAATAAGTAATATTTTTATTATTTTTATGTTTTTTTTTAATATATATTTTAATTGATTTCGGAGAGGAAGGGAGATGGATAGAGAGACAGAAACATCAATGATGAGAGAGAATCATTGATTGGCTACCTTCTGCTTGCTTCCTACGGGGGATCGAGCCCGCAACCCGGGCACATTCCTTTGACTGGAATTGAACCTGGGACCCTTTAGTCTGCAGGAAGATACTCTGTCCACTGAACCACACCAGCTGAGGGCCAAGTTTTTTATTTTCCGTCGGCATTAAAAAGCAATGTGCCCAGGAAGCAGTGAGGAACGCACCACCTGGGGGTCAAGGAAAGTCACAGAAGAAATGACATCAGGATTGGATTTTAAAGGAGACATTGCCTGGGGAAAAGAGACCTGCTGAAGATACATGGCAGCTTGAGAATAACATGATGTATTTGAGTTTGTGTGTGTGGTTAGGTGAGAAGAGGAAGGGAGAAATGGATGTAAGATCAGGTTGCAAGGATGGGTTTAGGGTCAGTTGTAAAGGACACAAATAACACACAAAGTGGATTGAACTTTGTGCAGATAAGGGACATGATCACAAAAGAAGTATCCTCTGGCAGCCAGGTGGGCATGCCCTGGACGGAAGGGTAGGGAGTGACTGGTTAAAGAGACTGCTAACTTGCCCAACCAAGAATTGCCCCTACATGGCAAATCGGTGTCTATGTAGGGAGAGAGAAAAGGCTTGAGGTGAGAGATAACTTGGAAGAGAAACTAACAGTACTTTTCTTTAGCTTCTACCCCTTTTGGGGAGTAACTGTCCCCTTCTTTGGGGATTTCACCTTGTCCATATTGAGCCCTTGTGCTTTAGGCTCTGAGCTGCAGGGGTAGGACACATAATCTAAGTCTACTCATTCTGTCCCCTTGGGCACCCTTCTTGGAGGAGAACATGACCCTAATCAGGACAGTCAGGGCACTAAGACTCCTCCTGGGACTTCTGTATGCGAAATCCCAGTAGGATATGATGGGAGGCCGCTGTGGACCTGGGACAGGGCTGACCTAGGGAATGTAGACCTTATGGCTGGATCCTTGTAGCATCTTTGGAGCCCAGAGTCATAGCTTAGCCACCTGTGCTCACAGACTTGATATGAACCAGTGATATTCTTATTTTTTTATTTTTGGTCTAAGCTCATTTGTTTGTTTGTTGTTGTTTTTTAATTAAATCTTTATTATTCAGATTATTACATTTGTTTCTCTTTTTTCCCCTCCATAGCACCCCTCCACCCAGCTCCCACCCTTCCTTCTGCCCTTACCTCCCTCCCATTGACCTCATCCATAGGTGTATGGGGAAAAGAGACATGCTGAAGATACACCCCTCCCCATACACCCTTCACCCCTTTCCCCCTGAGAATTATCAGTCCACTCCCTTTCTGTGCTCCTGATTCTATTATATTCACCAGTTTATTCTGTTGATCAAATTTTTAATTCACTTAACTTTTAGATTCACTTGTTGATAGATATGTATTTGTTGTTCATAATTTTTTGGCTTTTACCTTTTTCTTCTTCCTCTTCTAAAAGAGTACCTTTCAGCATTTCATATAACACTGGTTTGGAGTTGATGAACTCCTTTAGCTTTTTCTTCTCTGTGAAGCTCTTTATCTGCCCTTCAATTCTGAATGATAGCTTTGCTAAGCTCATTTGGGTTGGGTTTTCTATTCAAACTAACTCTGAATGAAGAGTATTCGAAGTGTGCCTACTGGTGAGCACTGAACACAGAGAGGATCTCTGAAGTCGACTGCTCTTAGTCTTGTGGCAGGAGTGAGGGCAAAAGATGCCGTTAGCCACTCTCTGTGCTCTTGGGGAGGGGCGGCTGTAGCTTCCTGATTTGCTAAGTTAGAAGAATCTCAGGCCTTAAGACCCTGGAAGGGGTGGCCCAGACCAGTGGCTGACTCCCAAATTTCAGGGTTTCACAAATTTGGTAACTGGATCATTTTCATCAGCAAAATTACAAAGAAAAAATCTTTTTAAAAAATATATATTTTATTGATTTTTCACAGAGAAGAAAGGAGAGGGATAGAAAGTTAGAAACATCGATGAAAGACATCGATCAGCTGCCTCCTGCACGTCCCCTATTGGGGATGTGCCTGCAACCAATGTACATGCCCTTAACCGGAATCGAACCTGGGACCTTTCAGTCTGCAGGCCGACACTCTATCCACTGAGCCAAACCGGTTTCGGCACAAAGAAAAATCTTAGGCTCCAAATAAGAATTTCCAAATTTTAATTTTGCTAGTTAAAAAAACTTTAAAATAAACAAAAACCCACTACCTTCTGCCATCACCTGAATATCATAAAAGAAACAACAGAGAAATGATAACTTCAGGATAAAGGATAGCCCTTTTAAAATGAATACCTTTTGGGGGAGAAAGGGGAACATCTGTAATATTCTCAACAACAAAGATTTTAAGCAATAAAATGAGTACCTTTGGCTTCACTGAAAGACACTATGTTGTACTCACTTTTCTCGCTTTGCCTCTGACACATGAACATTCTTACCAGCAACACCAACCTGCTAAGGGACCTAGTGCTGAGCTCTGTGCCCTTCAGTGGTGTCCCCAGCCCTGGGATCTCATTCACATTCCTGGGACAAGGACAGTCTAGATAACACAGGGTCACAGGTGCCCCACCCCCACCCCCACCCCCAGCAAGAAGGAGGAGGGTCCTGAGCCTCATAGGAGGATTGAAGAGCCCAGGGCTTAAAGGCCCCCCTCAGGCAGGGAGATCTGGCAAGGGAAGCCACAGGGAGAGTGGCGCTCAGGCAGGCTTAAGGCACATCCCCCATCCCCTGCACTGGCCGAGCCCAGCCAGTCACCTCCCCACTGCACTGCCTGAGTAGGAACCCAGGAGCCCTGAGCACAGACCGGCTGCAATGCTGGGTCTACATGAAGGTGCAGGGAGTGGGAGCTCTGACGGGCAGATCTCTCCAGCAGTTTCCTTTGGGATTCAGTGTCAACAGAGACAGGGCTCCGGCAGGAGTGTGGCCGAGGGAAGGCTACTCTCGTGGGCTCTTGTTTCTTTCTCCTGCTCTCTCCCTCTCTGTCACCCCTCTGGTTCTGATGACTGAACTCTCTTCCCATCCAGTTCAGTATCTCGCTCAGCTCAGCTCAGGAGGGGGAAGGTGATAGCCAAAGGGTGCCGGATGGAGTTTTCTCCCTCCACATATCCTTCCTGGGCATTACTGGCCCTCATGCCAGCTGGACCCGATATGTCCATTCAGCTGGGTTAGCAGGAGGGAGTCTTTGATGAGACAGTCTGTTAGGAGAAATACACATGCAGCTGTGCAGTCAGCATTAGAAAGTGCTCAAGAATTTCAGTTTGAGGGACCTGAGCATCCCCAACCCTCCCCACACCTACCCCCATTAAAGGGAGACTGGATGGAATCAGACCAGTGACTCCTAGACATTGGAATCAGAGCTGGGGTAGAGGGTGAGGTATAGAATGGGGGGATGGGGCAGGGAGGGCAGGAGGATAACAAGACTCAGGGGGAAAAGAGTGAAAAAAGCAGGGAAGAAGGGGTGGGGGTGGGGGCCCAATGGCCAATGAAGGCAGGCAGAATGGACCCAATGGGAAAAGAAAGGGGCTCTTTGCACCCTACTCTGGACTCAGCATGTACACAAAGAGTGTACTCAGATTCACACGAGATCACACATTTTTTCAGTAACGGGCTCGGCTCAACCTTTCCACACCTCCAGTGTTAAGTTCTGAGTTAAGGGGTAACATAAAGATACACAGGGTGGGTGGGCCCAGTGTAGCTCAGTTGGTTGTAGTGTTTGGGCCCAGTGTAGCTCAGTTGGTTGTAGTGTTATCCTATACACCAAAAAGGTTGCGGGTTCAATTTCCTGTCAGAGCACATACTAAGACTGCAGGTTCAGCACCAAGTTGGGGTACCCATGGGAAGCAAATTGATGTTTCTCTCTCACATCAATGTTTCTTTCTCCCTCTCTTTACCTTCCCCTCTCTTTAAGTTTGTAAACATTTTAATTTGGGATTTTAAGAAAAGACGTATAGGGTGCATCAAGGGAGCCAAAGATTGCAAGAACCAGGCTTCATGAAGGGCTACATCAAGACCCAATGATAGGTTTGAGGGAGTTCCAAGGCCCTCAGCAAATAAAATCCTCAGGTCTTCATTCTTGCACCTTCTCTTGCCCTTGTCAACTTTCAGACACACATCTTTCCCTCACGTCCCACCCACGTTCCTGAGAAAGCCAAGATCTGACCAGCTCTGAACCTCTGTTAATGGGGCCTCAAGCCATGATCTCTGACTCTGTGAATCACCTGACCTTTAGGTAGGTCTCCACCCAGGGTCAGAGAATGGCAGGGAAGGGGCTTCTGGCCGCCTTAGAGGTAGGCACTCTGCGTGCCTCAGTTGCCTCTATGTGTAGCAGGACAAACAACCTGATGGACAGGTCCAGCTGGCCTGAGGGCCAGTTCTGTCTCCAGGGTGGCTGTCAGGAGCATGGAGCACCTTTGTGTCATCCCCAAGCATTACAGCTTCCCACCAGAAAGGCATCCAAGTCCAGCTCCTGAACCCCAGATCTCCGAAGTCCAGTGAGGCTGAGCGACCTGAGATCCCACAATCCCATGCTCCCTGAGACCAGATCTCCCTGCCACCCTGACCATATCAGAGAAGCCCTAGGATGCAATGTTAAGTCATATACTTAATATGCAGTGGGTTCTTTATTGTCAGAGGGGTGGGGAGGAGGGGAGTCCTCAGGCAGAGAAGCAGAAAGGATGATGGCAGGGCTTGATCACCAGCAGGACTCCCTTATTAGACGCAAGCACAGTGCTGCGTGAGAAGGTTGGGCACCGTCTCATACTTGAAAGAGTAACCCCCATCTGAGGTGGTGCGGACACGTAGGGACCTCATGGTCCCCGGGTTAGCAGCACAGCAGGGCTGGGCCCCTGGCAGCAGAGAGGGGGGCTGGAAAGGGGTAGGGAGCGCTCCAGGGACTGGCAGAGATGGGTCCGGCTGAGTAGGCAGCCCACAGCCACCGTGACAGTAGTAGAAGATGAAGCTAGGAGGGTGCACGATCCAGTGGTCCCAGCCCAGCTCCTGGAAGGAGATGTTGAGGGCGGTTCTGTGGCAGTGGGCATGGGCCGCGGGCTCCTCCGGAAGCCGCTGCAGCAGGCGCAGTGCAGCGGGCGACCAAGGCCAGGGCAGCGGGGGAGCGGAGCGTCGGGCTCTTTCTCCTCCACTGGGTGGCTTGGCCCGCGTGTGGGCCACCAAAAAGGGCGTGGTCTCGGGCCGGGCTGAGCAGGAACAGACAGGACAGCGCAGTAGGAGTACCAGGATCGGATGGGTCAGCAGCGGGAGGGCGGAGGCGGCCAGGTGGAGCACAGCCCAGCGAGGTGGTGCCTGGCCCAGTGACATAGGCACAGCCGTGAGACCCCCGGATGACAGGGTCAGCAGGTCCAGCAGGGGCCCGGAGCTATTGGAGGCTGCTGTGCCCCGCCTGTCCCGACCCGTGTGGAACCACAGCTGGGCCGAAGTCACCTGGCGGCTGCGCGTGTGCTGGGACGGTCGGAACATGTATGTGAAGAGGCCCTCCTCCGCCTCCGAAGCTAGCTGGTCCTCACAGCGGGCACCTGCAGGAGGCAGAGGGTAGAAGGAGGGCAACCTGACTGGCAGACCCGGGGAGCCCTCCTCCTAGACAGGAGGAAAGAGCCTGCCAAGCCCTCCACTGAGAGGTCTGCCAGACTCAGGGACTCCTCCCAGTCTTGGGGGAACTGACAAAGGCTCCCTCACTTGTCATTTCATCATAAAGAATTTCAGAAATACAAGACATCGCCGACTTCTCTCCACAGTGGTTTTACCAGTTTACACTCCCATCAGCAACGTGCAAGAGGCCCTGCCACTCTAGCTACACCAGCACCTGGAGTTGTTAGTTAGACTTACCGTTTGACAGTGTGAAATGGCAACTTGAATGGTGTGTACCCAGGCATTTGTGATATTACACTTTATATCTTTTTACACGTCAGAAACACCGCACGATAAATTCTCTCAAGTAAGTCCACTGTATAAAGAGGAGGAAGAGGAGGAAGGCTCTCGCTGAGAAGAAAGGAAAGTGCTTCCTAAGAAAAATGCAGTTGGCTTCCTTACCCTGACAGGCACAGAGGCTACGCTAAACAAGCATGAACCAGCACCAGCTGAGGAAGTGGCACCTGGGGCTGTACTGTTACATGGATTATCTCATTACACACCTCCCAACAATTGACCCAATTTGCAGATAAAGAAACTGAGGATTAGAAAGGTAAAGTAGTGGCATTTAACTAGTAAGAGGCCAGGCTGGGATTCTGCCCAATCCGAAAGCCACGCTTCTACTCACTGCGCTGCATGGGGCCTGAAAAGCAGGGAGGCAGGGGTCCGCCCTAAAAGAAAGGTGGGCCAGATCATAAGAAAGTCCACCCAAAGGAGGCTTTTACTCATTGAACAAGGAAAGGTGAGAAGGGAACTGAAGAGAAGCTGGACTAAGTGTCCCTGAAAAGTTTCCCAATAAATCTTTCTCCTGCCTCCCTGATTGATGTCTTCTCAAGACTCACCTACTTGGGACTAAAGAAACAAGGACTGGAGCAGGGAGCAAAGATGCAGATTAAGAGGAAAAGTGGCAGAAAGAGTCCCACACCAGATATCTCTGTCTCTAGAGATCCTTGGCCTCCCAGGCGAAAATCCCCCTAACCCCTCCTCTGAGTGGTGCCCTGGGAATACACCATCTCCCTGAATCCTGAGCGGTAGGCATCATTACCCATTTTATAGATGAGGAGACAGAGGCTCAGGGAGGTTGCCTCATTGGTCCATGTTGCAAAGCCAGTGGAGGGGCAGGTCTGGGATTCGAACCCAGATCCACCTGCCTTCCAGTCCCGTGCTATCTACCACACTGCTGCTCAGAGCCCCCAGCTCCCCGGCCTCATTACCTGCCGCTGGGAAAAGGATGACCTGGGAGACATCCTCGTCCTCAGGCTCAGCGCGCCTGCGTGGGATGCCCCCCACAGCGTGTCTTCGGGGCAGACGCCTGCCTCCAGGGTCCCCACCTTCACCGTTCACTGCTGGGGGCCCCAGGGCATCCAGGAACAGGGTCCGCACTTTGGCCAGGACGAGTTCCCGGTCCAGCTCTGACCCTTGGCAGCCGTGCCCCCGCTGTGGGGCCTCCAGTAAGAGGAGCAGGAGTGGCAGCTGTAGCAACATGGCTCACCTGTCCCTGTCAATGCTGAGCCCACACCCTATCCCTGCCCCTTTGTCAGGGTCTGCCCAGAGCCGCCCACTCTCCCCTCCCCATCCCTCCCCCCCGCCCTCTTCTACCCTTCTCACCCTGGTCTTCCCCAGGCCTTCCCACGCCCTGCAGTCTGAGTTGCCCCTGCCTATGGCATTGAGACCTCCTCTCTGACGCAGATGTCTGTGGCCCTGAGCCTTATCTCCCACTCCCGCCAGGAATGTGGGGGAAGGTGCTGCTGGGGAGGGTTTTCACCCCAAGTGACCTGACCCACATATGCAACCCCTTCCCCCACCCCCAGCCCCACCCCCATCCCCCACACGCACACACACACACACACACACACACACACAGACACACCACTCTGTGGGTCACATCCCAGACCCAGCACAGACGTGACCTCAGGTGGGACAGGAAGGAGGCTAGGAGCTGGGCTCTGCCAGCTCCTAAAAGTGTTATTTGTTGGGGAGACAGTGCTTAGCCCTCAGACCTCCTGGGGCCCCTTCAAACCAGCAGCAGCCGGCCGGGTCAGGCTTTGGAGGAAGGGCTGAGGCTGAGGCTGGGGCGGGGGCTGGAACCCAGGGGCAGTGTGCGGGCAGGTGGTCCCGCCTGCTCTAAACTTAGCCTGGAGGAGCCAGTCTGGGCTTAGTCCTCCAGCTGTGTCATCAGAGAATATTTTTGGGATTGGCAGCTGCGGGCGCCTCCGACACTCCGGCCCCAGCCCAGCGGGAGGCTGGGGACCTGGCGGCTGGAGAGGGGCGGGAGGAGGGGAAAGAGGCCCAGGCTGTGGGAGGGGGCTGGGAAGAGAGGCTCTCGGGAGCAGGAGGCCCAGACGCTGCCGGGGCGGCCGCGGGGCTCCTCACGGGGAAGGCAAACAGGAAGGACTGCCCCCTGAGCTCTAGGGCTCCCGGCCCGGAACCTCTGCGCCTCCGAGCCACAGCTCCGGGCGACGGTAAGGAGGCGAGCGGAGGCGGGCGGTCCGGGGAGCGGTCCAGGGGATCCCCAAAAGCCGGGCTCCTGGACGCCCCCCGCCTCCCGGGCTCCCCTCCATAACTCCGGGCCTCCGCGCGCGTCCCGCCCTTCCCCACGCCGCCGCGATGAAGGCGGGCTCGGGCGACCAGGGCAGCCCCCCGTGCTTCCTGCGCTTCCCGCGGCCCGTGCGGGTGGTGAGCGGCGCGGAGGCCGAGCTCAAGTGCGTGGTGCTGGGGGAGCCGCCGCCCACCGTCGCCTGGGAGAAGGGCGGGCAGCCGCTGGCGGCCTCGGAGCGCCTGAGCTTCCCGGCCGACGGCGCCGAGCACGGCCTGCTGCTGACGGGCGCGCTGCCCACCGACGCGGGGGTCTACGTGTGCCGCGCCCGCAACCCGGCCGGGGAGGCCTACGCCGCGGCCGCGGTCACCGTGCTGGAGCCTCCGAGCCCCGAGCCCGAGCCCGAGCCCGAGCCCCAGCCCGCCGCGCGCCCACTGCCCCCGCCCGGGGCCGGGGAGGGCGCCCCGTGGTTCCTGGAGGGCCCCCGGTCGCAGTGGGTGCCGCGGGGCACGGAGGTGGTGCTGGCGTGCGAGGTGGGGGGCGTGCCCGCGCCCACGCTGTCCTGGGAGAAGGACGGGATGGCCCTGGACGAAGTGTGGGACCGCAGCCACTTCGCGCTCGAGCCGGGCCGCGCGGAGGGCGGCGCGGGCGTGAGCCTGGCGCTGCGCATCTGGGCGGCGCGGCTGCCCGACTCGGGCGTCTATGTGTGCCACGCGCGCAACGCGCACGGCCACGCGCGGGCCGGCGCGCTGCTGCAGGTGAGCCAGCTCCCCGAGGGCCCGCCCCAGGACCCCGACGAGGCCCCCCGGCCCGTGGTGGAGCCCCTCAAGTGCGCGCCCAAGACCTTCTGGGTGAACGAGGGCAAGCACGCCAAGTTCCGCTGCTACGTGATGGGCAAGCCCGAGCCCGAGATCGAATGGCACTGGGAGGGCCGCCCGCTGCTCCCCGACCGCCGCCGCCTCATGTACCGCGACCGCGACGGCGGCTTCGTGCTCAAGGTGCTGTACTGCCAGGCCCGGGACCGCGGGCTCTACGTGTGCGCCGCGCGCAATTCGGCGGGCCAGACGCTCAGCGCCGTGCAGCTGCACGTCAAAGGTGTGGCGGCGCCCCCGTCCGGGTCCCCCCGAACTCCAGCCCCCTCGGTGCCCTGTGCCAGAGCGACGGTGGGGGGACTGGGAGACAGGAGGCGGGATCTTAAAATCCCTTTTTTTTTTTTTGCCCACTTCCCACCCCCAAGGATTTGGATTTAAAAGGTCCCCAAGGCATCCAGGATCTGCTTAGCAAACTCCCCAGGTGATTCTGAGGCATGAAGTGGAAAACCGCCCTTTGACTTATTAACTGAGGGAGGCCTAGCACTCTTCCAGTCCAGTGATTTTTCATCCTTTTATTTTACTTCCCCTCCCCCAATGGAAACCCCATCTAGGGCCCCAAGATGTTATAAGAGAGAGAGAAAAGGATCATTTTCTGGCTGTAAGTTTCCAAGCCCAGATTTAAAACGTACTTACAGAGCCAGTCAGTGAGAACCGGGGCTGCTCTATTGCATACACACGTTTAAAGTGGCACTTATTCCTGGTAAACCTGAGGGAGAAAAACTGCCCTGCGACTTTTAGCCATTCTTCCTTTAGACGGCTCTGCCCAGGTTTGCTAGAGGAAGGTGAAGGAGAAGAAATGTATACTTCCAAGTTGAGTCACCAACATCTAATAAATACTCATAAAATAGAAAATGGGGGTGGGAAAAGCACCCTAAACTCATACTGGAAGTTAAAGCTCTCCATCATGGGAATCCATCACAACTTGCAGCATTATACTTGTACTAGTTACGGTCCAACTTTTTTCCTCCAAGGAAAAAAAAAAAAACTTGGCAAATCTCTGGAGCCCAGCCTGGCACACATTCAAGCATGTGGCACCTGTGCCACAGGGGTGACCTCTCGGGCATGCCGCCCCACACTGGCCCGGGGAGCTAAACTCTAGAGGACGAAAAAGCCCAGCAGGCAGGCAGGCCGAGCCACACACTGCTCCCGCCGCAGGTGAACCCACAGGTTGCTTCCAGCATCGTGCTTCCGTTTTGCAAAATGCAGTTCTGAAAATGCTTCAAGTACTTGAAAAAGGCAATTTAACTCGGAATTTGTATGGTGCCTTTGCAGGGCCTCGGGGAACAGTGTGAAAATCACTGATGGGGTCCAAGCCCTTCCATCCCTTTTCCCACTTACAGGCAAAAAACCTGAGGCCCAACATCACTAAAATGGCCTTGCTCCAGGGGATGTGGCTAGTGTTAGGGTGAAGCAAGGATTTAAGCCTCTGGCTCCCCCCCCCCCCTCTGGAGGTTTTCCTGTGCTTCCACAGTGCCTGCTGGCTCTGGGAGAAAAGCAAAAAAGCAAATGGCATGAGCTAATGTGGGTTTAGGCCATTGAGTCCCTCTCTAGAGCCTTCTCTGGTCTCTCTCCTCTCCGCAGAGCCCCGACTCCGCTTCTCCCGGCCCCTGCAGGATGTGGAGGGCCGGGAGCAGGGGATTGCCGTGCTGGAGTGCAAAGTGCCCAACTCCCGCATCCCCACGGCCTGGTTCCGCGAGGACCAGCGGCTGCTGCCCTGCCGCAAATACGAGCAGATAGAGGAGGGCACCGTCAGGCGCCTCATCATCCACAGGCTGAAGGCGGACGACGACGGTGTCTACCTGTGCGAAATGCGGGGCCGGGTGCGCACCGTGGCCAATGTGACGGTCAAAGGTCGGCTGGCCGGTGGGAGGAGGCCGAGGCTGAGACAGACAGGTGCCCTGACTCCCCCCGGCTCCATGGACCCCCGTCTGCCTCTCAGGGCCTATCCTGAAGCGGCTGCCCCGGAAGCTCGACGTCCTGGAGGGCGAGAACGCCGTGCTGCTGGTGGAGACGCGAGAGGCCGGGGTCGAGGGGCGCTGGAGCCGTGATGGGGAGGACCTGCCCAGCACCTGCCAGAGCAGCTCCGGCCACATGCATGCGCTGGTCCTTCCCGGGGTCACTCGAGAGGATGCTGGCGAAGTCACCTTTAGCCTGGGCAACTCGCGGACCACCACTCTTCTGAGAGTCAAATGTGAGGGCGTGAAAGCCCTTGGTCAGACTTCTCAAGGGCTGGACAGGAGAGCCAGGGCAGGCGGGTGACCGGGTGGGAAAGGGGGCCGAAGGAGGAAGGGCGGTGGCAGGCTGGGGCAGGGCTCCCGTACAAACCCAGCCTTTGTCGCAGGCGTCAAGCACAGTCCCCCGGGACCCCCGGTGCTTGCAGAGATGTTCAAGGGCCACAAGAACGTGGTCTTGCTGACCTGGAAGCCTCCCGAGCCGGCTCCCGAGACCCCCTTCATCTACCGGCTGGAGCGGCAGAAGGTGGGCTCGGAAGACTGGGTCCAGTGCTTCAGCGTCGAGAAAGCGGGGGCCGTGGAGGTGCCGGGAGACTGCATGCCCTCCGAGGGCGACTACCGCTTCCGCATCTGCTCCGTCAGCGAGCACGGCCGCAGTCCCCACGTTGTGTTCCAGGGGTCTGCTCACCTCGGTGAGTCGGTCCTCCAGTCCGGACCGGGCCTGTCAGCAGTGTTATCCCACGTTATACCCTCCCCTTCCTTCTGCAGCCTTCGGCCCGTCTTCTTAAATGCCTTCCAGCTGCCAGCCCGCTGTCACCCCTCTGGTTCTGATGGCTGCACTCTCTCCCCATCTCAGTGCCCACAGCGCGCCTGGTGGCAGGTCTGCAGGATGTGCAGGTCTACGACGGGGAAGATGCTGTTTTCTCCATCACTCTCTCCACCATCATCCAGGGCACCTGGTTCCTTAACGGGGAAGAACTCCAGAGCACGGAGCCGGAGGGCCAGGTGCAGCCTGGAGCCCTGCGGTACTGTGTGGAGCACAACGGCCCGCAGCACCGGCTCATCCTGCAAGCCGTCAAGCACCAGGATAGCGGAGCACTGGTGGGCTTCAGCTGCCCGGGTGTGCAGGATTCAGCTGCCCTCACCATCCAAGGTTGGTGCTGGTGGGGACCTGGGTGGCCAGGACACAAGTCCTGTTGACAAAATGAAGCAGATGCAGTTCCCCCTTCTCACATCTGGACCAGGAGAGTAAGGAGCACCCATGGCGGGTTCAGATGGAAGATTCTGGTCCAGAAGGCCGCTGTAACCCACATGCAACGTCCAGGGACCCCTTGTTAATTTATCAGCATCGTATCCAAATACTTTGGAGTGCTTTATGGTTTACAGCTCTGTCATGTTTGTCATCTCAGAGACATAGACCCTGGCCCCTAGGCCCTACCTTCCTGCCCTATCATGTAATCGCTAACTGTCATGGCTTCTTCCTATGGGCCAGGCATAGTCCTAATCACTTTACATATATTAACACAATGTTCTCAACATCCCTAGAAGGTAGGTCCTTCTGCCATCCCATTTTATAGATGAGGAAACTGAAGCACAGAATGGTAAAGTGACTTGGCCAAAGGAAGTCACAGATCGAATGAGTGGCAGTGCTGGATTGTGAACTCAGGCATTCTGGCTCCAGAATCCACTCTGTCACTTGTGTAGGCAGAGGAAAAGAGGGAATGAGGTGCTCTGAGAAAGACAGTTGATGAGGGTCTAAAAGTTCAGGGAACACACTGGCATTTGCCATCTCACCATTGCTGGAGATGTAATGCCAATCAAGGAATTCCTCAGCACCCAACACAGGCATTGAGGTAGTCAGCTTCCGGCATGCCGGGAAGATGGTAAAGTAAGAAATAACAAAACTGGTTTGACTCAGTGGATGGAGCATCCGCCTGCGGACTGAAGGGTCCTAGGTTTGATTCCGGTCGGGGGCATGTACCTTGGTTGTGGGCACATTCCCAGTAAGGGGCATGCAGGAGGCAGCTGAACGATCTTTCTCTCTCATTGATGTTTATAACTCTATTCCTCTCCCTTCCTCTCTGTAAAAATATCAATAAAATATATTTTTTTAAAAAGAAAGAAAGAACTAGCATCCAGAGCAGCACTTCCAAATGTGACCCAGGACCCCCAACATCAGAGTCATCTGGAGGCTGGGTTATGATGCAGATTCCCTGGCCCTTCCATGACTGGGGAGGGGACATCAAGAATCTGCATTTTAGCAGGATCCCTAGGCATCCTTACACTAAAACCACTGCTCTTAGAATTAATAAGCCCAAACCTGTTTTTTAAGACTTCAACAAATGTGTGAACAGTTGTCTGGCCTGATGTTCTCAGCCCCCTACACTGAGCGCATGTATCCCAGGGAAGGAGTGCTTATCCCAGGCAGAGCACGACGAAGGCCTGCAGGTAACCTGCAAGTGACCAAGTTTCTCCTTATACAGAAAGCCCGGTGCACATCCTCAGCCCCCAGGACAAGGCGGTGTTGACCTTCACGACCTTGGAGCGGGTGGTGCTGACGTGTGAGCTCTCCCGGGTGGACTTCCCGGCGAGCTGGTACAAGGATGGGCAGAAGGTGGAGGAGAGCGAGTCACTGGTGGTGAAGATGGATGGACGCAAACACCGTCTGATCCTGCCTGCTGCTGAGGTCCGGGACAGCGGCGAGTTTGAGTGCAGAACGGACGGGGTCTCGGCCTTCTTCAGCATCACCGTCCGAGGTCAGGAGCCGTGGCAGCTGGGTTCCTCTAGCTGAGGCTGATTCTGGGGGCCATGCAAGCCCTCTCTCCTGTCTGCCTGCTTTGGGGGAGCAGAAGGGCAGTTTCCTTCCAGAGTGGTCCTGGTGGGCCAGAGGATGTGTTTTCACATCACATACACCAGCACACTTGCCCACTACATATCCCCTGATGGGGTAGGGTGTGGGAACTAAATTCCGCTAAGGGAAGGAGAGTGGGAACTAACATGTATTGGGCATTTACTAGTCAAGGTACACGCTTTCATTTACTCTTCATAGCTAGGTGAAAGGCAATGCACCTCTGGTTCGAAGATAAAGATGCTGAAGCTCAGAGAGGTTATTTGCCAATTCCCGCACAGCTAGCGAACACCTCGCTGGGTTCACATACAGGACTGCTTTTTCCTCTGTCCCGGACAGCGGGGTCCAAAGGCAGTATTAAGTGCGGTGGTCCGGTGGTTCTCAGAGCTCGTCCCTGTTCTGGCTGCTTCAGAACTGTCCTGGGGAACCACTTACCCAGCTCACCTTCACTTTAAGTGGAAATCCCGTTTCAACTCCAAGGATGTCTGAATGCACCCCTTAACAGGGAACTCACTACCTGTGGAGAAAGCTGCCCCCTTGTGGCCCCCCAGGTCATTCCCACCTCCTGCCTGACCCAGGGCCAGTGTCCTGAGGCTTCTTTTCAAAGCAGAAGCAAGCCTGGCCCGACACAGCCTGAGATAGTGACCTCCTCTCAGCCTAGACAAAGGCTCTCTGTGCCTCCTCCCTCCATGTCCCCACTCAGTGGTGACTTCTGGGGACTCACATAGCATGCTGGTGCCACATGATCTGTCATGCCTCATGTCATGACCCCCGAACCCCCTGCACAGCATGGCCTTAACCTTCCCAGTGTCCTCCAGAGAGAAGACTTGCAGCCAAGCAACCAGTATGAATTCGCATATCTAACTGGGTATCTGTGTTGGGGGGTTATCTGTGTGACCCTGTCTCTCTCCAGACCCCCCAGTGCACATCCTAGACCCTCGGGAGCACGTGTTCGTGCACGCCATAACCTCTGAGTGTGTCATGCTGACCTGCGAGGTGGACCGGGAGGACGCCCCTGTGCACTGGTACAAGGACGGGCAGGAGGTGGAAGACAGCGACATCACGGTGCTGGAGAACGAAGGGCCCTATCGCCGCCTGGTGCTGCCTGCGGCCCAGCCCTCACACGGGGGCGAGTTTCAGTGTGTCGCTGGAGACGAGCGTGCCTACTTCACCGTGAACATCACAGGTGGGGGTCCAGGCAGGGCCACGGGACAGGGCAAGGTGTCCCCCGCCGCATCCTCCTCCAGCTGATCCCATGCCTACTCATGGTCTGCACCTCGAGGTTCGGTCTTTGCAGGAAATTTGTTGTCATAATACCCTGGTCACAGATGCATGAATCACAGGGAAGCTCTGCCCTCTCCATTCTCCTGAAGACCCCTCTAAAGAGAACTTTGAGGGGAGACAGTGGTATCATAGGGCAGGTGGGCACTAGAGGGGTTAGGATATCTGAGGCCTTCAGGACAACCCATCTCCTCTCCCCAGTCCCACCCTTCCTCCTGTCCCTGTCCCAACCCAGAGAATATGGATTGTCGTGTGGCTGAGGCTGCCATCGAGCCCTTGATATTTTGGGTGACTGTTCTGTCTCCAGCTATGGCGTGAACAGCTCTGAGACGCTGTGTGAGGGAGAGCCCGATTGTTCCATTTGTGGCACACTTTGCAGGAGTAGGGGAATAGGCATGGATCAGGCAGGGCAGCGGGGCCCATTGACTCCAGCCCCCTGATGTCCGGCCACATGGCCCCTGTCCCCCAGACGTCTCCTCATGGATCGTGTACCCCACCGGCAAGGTGTATGTGGCGGCCGTGCGCCTGGAGCGTGTGGTGCTGACCTGTGAGCTGTGCCGGCCCTGGGCCGAGGTGCGTTGGACCAAGGACGGCGAGGAGGTGGTGGAGAGCCCAGCGCGGCTCCTGCAGAAGGAGGACACCGTCCGCCGCCTGGTGCTGCCTGCCGTCCAGCTCGAGGACTCGGGCGAGTACTTGTGTGAAATAGATGACGAGTCCGCCTCCTTCACCGTCACTGTCACAGGTGTGGACCCACCCCAGCTTCCCGAGGTCACCAGAGGATGGTCCCGAGCTCTTGGAGAAGCTGGCCACATAGCCCCTAGCTAGCACACTGGAGGGTGCGGGGGGCCTGTGGGTGCATGTACCAGAGCTCCCTGCTTGGAAGAACCGAGGGTCTGTGTTTGAGTGATCAGGTACCCCCCCACCCCCGCCACACACACACACACACACACACACACACACACCCTCCCATCCTATGCCCAAGGCCAGGAAGAAATAGCTGTGTTTCGCAGTCTAATTTACCGAGCACTTTCTATGTGCCAAATAGGGTTAAGTGCTGTGGGTAACTGAATGCAATGCAGACCCCTCCCACTCTCAGAGCTGGCAGCCTAGCCGGGACCGTCCCTGTTAGCCAGGGGACGCAAACGGGCAGTCCCTAGCACCCCATGCAGCCCACAGACGTGTTTTTGTTTGGCCTGCAGAGTCTTACCAAAGTCAGGACAGTCCAAATAACAATCCGGAGGTTTGCGTCCTCTTGAAAAGGCCGAAGACCCGGCGGCTCTGGGCCCGCTTCCCCCCATGGCGACGAACAGCTGGCGCTGAGTAGCAGCTGCCCTAACTCGGGGCCCACTTTCCTGTCCCAACCTCCCGCTTCTCCCCAGACTGCTTCCCCTGTGGGCATTTGAGTTTGCGACCTTGTTAAACCAATAAACGTGCAAATAAACGTACAGCGACACCTTGTGACAAGTGCTGTGAGGGACGAGGGCAGAGGGCCCAAGACAGAGAGCAGGGAGTCAGGAAGGGCCTCGGAGAGTCACCGTGCTTCCCTGGGCTGCGCTCTGGACGCTCAGCAGCTGCCAGGCAGACCGCCACTCCCCGCCAGGAGCTCACCACAGAAGGTCTGAGGGTGTGGGGTTGTCAGCTGTCCTGAAGGGAGCAGAGGGAGCCCAAGGCCCGGGTCTGTTCACCAGGTTGGCGGCAGGAAGTGCCTTGGAAACAGATACTTGGGGCAGGGGCTGAGTCAGCTAAGAGGGAGTCGGGGTTTGGGCTGAAGGTGGGGGAGAATATCCAAAGTGAGAAGAGCACAGGACGACTGTGGAAGTGCTAGTCATTTGGTGCTGGAAGCTTTGGAAGTGCAGCCCAGCTCCAGTCCGGTGTGGAGATGTGGGGGTGTGGGGGGATGCAGGGCCTAGGCATCTCTGGGTGGTGCAGAAGACCCCCCTGGCTACACTAGAGCGACCATCCCGGTGCTGGCACAGTCTTGCCTTCTCCCCTGTTCTAACCTGGGAACAATGCCTCAACCTAGGCTGAGCAGCTTAGGGCCCTCCACTCCCTGCACCCAAATAGTGCCGCTTGACACATACAAGCCCACAAAGCAGAGAGGCCTGTGCACATCTGTCCTGTAGTGAGTCCCTTCAAACTCACCTGCCCTAAGCCCAGATATACACAGTACTGGCCACAGTTGCACATATGCCAGGCCACATTTGGCCTCCCTACGAAACACCAGACTTGAATAAGGAAATGCGAACACCACCACCTCGGTGTGGATGGGGGAGAATTAAGTCTGATATCAAGCTGAGGTCCCAGAGTGGTGCAGACACCCCAACCCCATCCCTCCACCCAGTCCTCACTCCACTGCCCCTATACCCTCCCTCACCCCTCAGGCAGCCACAGTCTGCAATCAACTGGCCTTGGTGGGGCCCAGAGAGCCCGCCTGCATCCTCTAGACTCAGGAGGAGCTCAGTTAGGAAGGCGGTTTGCAGAGAGAGAGGGCTGAGCGGGTGCTGATGGGCACCTCTACCCATGCTCACACCCCTGTAAAAACCAGACCGGGAAGCAAGCAGTTCCCCAGCCCAGCCACCAGGGGGCCGAATGCTAAAGAAGCACTAACGTGTCCTGTAAACAAGATTCTGGGAGACCCCCAGGGTGCCCCGGGAATGTGAGCACGCCCTGGCTCAGTCCACTGTGCTATTCAATGTGGACATGCTTTTCTCTCTAAGGAGGAGCAACAACTTTTCAGCAGTCGGAGATGAGCTCCCAGGATCGGCCTTGAGCATCCCTAGGGAATCTCAGACAGGTGTTGGCAACCCGTGCACAGATGCAAAAATCATTAGTGTTCCTGCCAGCCTTGGCTCAGAATCCCTACCGCTGATTGCAGAGTCTGAGTGCTCCTTTAACAGGCAGTAGTTCTCCCTCCTGCCCTAGAGTAGGGGTAGCCAGCTGTGACCTTAAGGAAGTTGCTTAATCACTCCGTGCCTCAGTTCCCTCATCTGGAAAACCGGGATTAAAAAAAAAACAAAAAACCTACCTCCTAGGACCGCGGTGAAGTTTAACTGTGTAAAGTGCTTAGGAACCCTAGAAATCGGTCTATAAGTATTTACGATTCCAGATGCATAATCCCTTATCCACAGTTTCGAAATCCAAAAATCTCTCAAGACCCAAAGGCTTTTTGTAAGTTTGGTATTCAAAGTCATTGTAGTAAAACTTGAGCTTAATTGCTCTGAAGCTACATGTACTCCTTAATTATTCTGCTTAGAGTGAATACATCTATACGTTACACCGAAGAAACGTTAATGTGATTGATTATGGGGTGCCCCGTGGGGGGCTGAAGGGGTGGGTAGATGAGCTGTGATAAATGCCGTACTTCTGCAATCTGAAACATGCTGGGTCCTGTCACACCTCTTGCTCCAGGGATTTCAGAGAACAAATGGTGGACCTCCGCTTCCTTGTTATTATCCTCATCACTCATTATTGTGGGTGACAGGGACTTCACGCTGCCAGATGGCTCCAGGGAGGCCGGCGGTGCGTTTGTAATAGCCTGTGGTTGCCCTCGCTCTGCAGAGCCCCCCGTACGCATCGTGCACCCCCGGGATGAGGTGACCTTGACCGCCGTGAGCTTGGAGTGTGTGGTGCTAATGTGCGAGCTGTCGCGGGAGGACGCCCTGGTGCGCTGGTACAAGGATGGGCTGGAGGTGGAGGAGAGCGAGGCCCTGGTGCTAGAGAGCGACGGGCCCTACCGCCGCCTGGTGCTGCCTGCTGCCCAGCCCGGGGACGGGGGCGAGTTCGTGTGTGACGCTGGAGACGACTCGGCCTTCTTCACGGTCACCGTCACAGGTGGGAAGCTCCCGGGGCACCCTGGGGAGCCAGAAAAGCAGGAGGCGGAGGGACAGACACCCAAACCCCTGACTTCCTATATCTTAGGGATCCCCTCTGGCCCCACGTAGCATTTGCCTTCTCCAGCCTCCTTATTCTCAGCCAGCAGAGAGCCCTGGATGACTCAAATCAGGTCGGAACAGTGACCAGGGGCCTGGTCAAGAGAGTACAGCAGTCAGTACTCATCCATTCATTTTTTTTCAACCGATGCTTATTGAGCAACTACTATGTGGTCAGCACTGTTCTAGACGTTGATGGATTCAGTAATGAACCAGTAAGAGAAAGCCTCCTGTCTTCATGCAGCATGCATTCTAATGAGAGTGAGCAGACAACAAATAACTAAAATAGGTGTTTTTTATCACATACTATATGTGCATCAGAGGCAAAACGGGAAAAGTGGGTAGAAAGTGAGTGTGGGATCGGAAGGGTGTGCATTGGGGTCAGACAGATCTGGGCTACCTCTTTCTGTCCATGTGACCTTGGATGAGTCACTTTCCTCCAAAGAGGCCTCAGGTCCTCACCTGTAAAGTGAAGCCAGCAGCAGTGCCCCTCCGGAGAGTGCCAGGACCGGCGGAGAAAGGAGCTGCACCTGGCACACAGTAGATGCCTATGATTACAGCTGGCGCCGTTCCCAAGAGCTGCGCTGTGAAGGAGACGCTAGCAGGTGAGGCTGAGCCCACATGTGCCTCTCTCTGTTCACCCACCAGCCCCGCCGGAGCGGATTGTGCGGCCCGCAGCACGCTCCCTGGACCTGCAGTTTGGGGCTCCAGGGCGCGTGGAGCTGCGCTGCGAGGTGGCCCCTGCCGGGTCCCAGGTGCGCTGGTACAAGGACGGGCTGGAAGTGGAAGCATCAGACACCCTGCAGCTGGGGGCGGAGGGGCCCGCCCGCACCCTGACCCTGCCCCACGCCCAGCCCGAGGATGCCGGGGAGTACGTGTGTGAGACCCGTGATGAAGCTGTCACCTTCAACGTCAGCCTGGCTGGTGGGTGCCTCCAGCCAGCTCAGGAGGGGGCGGTGGGAGCAAGCCCAAGCTGACCCCTCCTCTCTCTGTCCAGAGCCCCCAATCCAGTTCCTTGCCCCCGAGGCAGCCCCCGGCCCACTCTGCGTGGCCCCCGGGGAGCTGGTGATGCTGAGCTGTGAGCTCTCCCGGGCTGGCGCCCCCGTCTTCTGGAGCCACAACGGGAGGCCGGTGCAGGCGGAGGAGGGCGTGGAGCTCCACGCCGAGGGCCCTCGCCGCGTCCTCTGCATCCGGGCCGCAGAGCCAGCCCACGCCGGTCTCTACACCTGCCAGTCCGGGGAGGCCCCGGGCGGCCCCAGCCTCAGCTTCACTGTCCAAGTGGCTGGTGAGTACAGCCTGGGCAAGAACCCATGCGTTTCCCCGCTCCTCTGGCGTGTCTTGCCCCCTCCCGTACCTCCTCCCCACATCCTGCCTCCACTGCTCTCCATGTTGCCCTTGACCCACTTCCTCCCAGTGATCTGAAGCTCTGTCCCCACAGAGCCCCCCGTGCGGGTGGTGACCCCAGAAGCAGCCCAGACAAGAGTTCGCAGCACCCCAGGCAAGGACCTAGAGCTGGTGGTACACCTCTCCGGGCCTGGGGGCACTGTGCGCTGGTACAAGGATGGGGAGCGACTGGCGAGCCAGGGGCGGGTGCAGCTGGAGCAGGCTGGGGCGAGGCGGGCGCTGCGGGTGCGGGGCACACAGAGCAGAGATGCTGGGGAGTACCTGTGCGACGCTCCCCAGGACAGCCGCATCTTCCTCGTCAGTGTGGAAGGTAACTGCACGCCTCACACCCTTTGGTCCCCGGCTCCCCGAGGTCCACACCACTCACCATGCTGGGATCCCCTCATTCTCTCCTCCCTCCTCCCCCAAACCCCTCCCCCTGCCACACACACACACACACACACACACACACCTCACTTCCTCTGGTTCCAACCAATTCATGCACAACTGTTCCTTGGATAGGGGCTCAGAACCCCCTTGTCTAGAAACTCTCAAACAGGAGGAGGCATAGCCCAGTGGTTAAAAGCAGGGGCTCTGGAGTAACCCGCCCAGGTTCCAATCTGGATTCTGCTTCCCAGTAGTTGTGTGACCAACTCTGAGTCCCAACTCTGAAGTGTGTGTGTAGGGGGAGGGGGGGTTTCTTGTCTTATAGGGCTATTGTGACAGCTAAATGAAATAAATAGGGTCCATGGCAAGTGATTCATGGTTATTAGGGAGCCAGAGAAGCAGGGTGCCAGGCTAGGATAGAGAGGAGTTGGCCTAAAGAGGCATCTATCTAGTCCAGCGGTTCTCAACCTGGGGGTCACGACCCCTTTGGAGGTCAAACGACCCTTTCACAGTGGTCGCCTAAGACCATCGGAAAACACAGATATTTACATTACGCTTCATAATAGTAGCAAAATTATGGTAATGAAGTAGCAACGAAAATAATTTCATGGTTGGGGGTCACCACCACATGAGGAACTGTATTAAGGGGTCGCAGCAGTAGGAAGGTTGAGAATCTCTGATCTAGTCCTTTGGGACATCCCTGTGGCTGGCACACAGCAGGTCTTAGGAAAGGTCTCTTCAATAACTGGGGGTGAGGCCTCTACCCGCTCGAGGGGATGAAAAGGGGGAGGGGGAGAGACCCAGCCCACCTCACCGCCTGACCACCCCCCACCAGAACCGCCGCCGGTGAAACTGGTCTCGGAGCTGACCCCACTCACGGTCCATGAGGGCGACGACGCCACGTTCCGGTGTGAAGTCTCCCCGCCAGACGCTGACGTCACCTGGCTGCACAATGGGGCCGTTGTCACTCCGCGACCCGGGCTGGAGATGGCCCAGAGCGGGTCAGCCCGCACCCTGACCGTGCGAGGCTGCCAGCTGAAGGATGCAGGAACCGTGACCGCCCAAGCAGGGGGCACAGCGACAAGTGCCCGGCTCCACGTTCGAGGTTTGGTCCCGCTGGGGACGCAGGGGTCTTATTCCCTCGCCTCTCCTCCTCGCCCCGCCTCGCAGCCTGGCCCTGGTGCCCAGGGACAAACCAGTGAGATGGAACAGGGGTCCACCTCCAGACATGCCTGGGCTCATGCCCCCCCCCCTTCCTCTCCAGAAACCGAGCTGCTGTTCCTTCGGCGGCTGCAGGACATGCGGGTGGAGGAAGGCCAGGAAGTGTGTCTGGAAGTAGAGACGGGCCGAGTGGGCGCAGCAGGGGCCGTGCGCTGGGTTCGAGGAGGGGAGCCCCTTCCTCACGACTCTCGCCTGTCGGTGGCCCAGGATGGCCGCATCTACCGCCTCTGCATCCATGGCGTGGTACTGGCTGACCAAGGCACCTACGGCTGCGAGAGCCACCACGATCGCACCCTGGCCAGGCTCATCGTACGGCGTGAGTGCCCTGTCCTCTCCTAACGAATTGCCCGCCCTTCGGCACCGCCTTTCCTGGTGGCCCAGGGCCTCTCAGACCCCCACCAAAGTGACCCTTGCCCCTGAGGCCAGTCAGCCCTGGCTGACCTCCAGGACTGTGACCTGAAATAGCCTGCTGGAAGCAAGACTTTGCTTTCTCTAAAGTTTTCTATTCACCTTAGAAGTCCATGGGGATTTTGCCTTCCATTTCCTATGTCCAAGTTGGCTTGGCTATAAACATAAATATTACCCCCCAGAAAGATTAGGGGTGTTTGTCCTTTAGTCACAGGCCCCAGGATACGAGGGCCTGTTTCAGAAGCAGGTATGGCTGGCAAATAGCGTCCCTAGCCACCATGCTGGAGCCCTCTGTGAATTGTGTGACTTCGTGCCAAATACTTAATCACTCTGAGCCAAGTCTTAAAAACGAAGCTGCTTCCTACTTCAAGAGTCTTTGGGAATATTCGATGAGATAACATGAAAAATGCCCACAAAAACCTTGGTAAATGGTTCTTGTTGGTGATACATACTCTTTTCTAATTTATTTAATTTATTTAATCACACACACAAAAAAAAACCCATATCTCAATGCTATTCACCTTGGGTAATTGGAGAAACTAAGGCCCAGAGAGGTCAAGCAGTTAGTCAAAGGTCACACAGTACACACCTATGTGGCAGAGCTAGGGTCCAATCTTGGTATGTCTGACTCAGAATTCTGTGCTTCTTCTGAGAGAGGGTCACAGCACCCCTCACCCATACTCCTCAGCCTTCTAACCACACCTCACTCCCTTCTCCCAACCCCAATAAGCTCCTCTCTCCCCCTAAGTCTGGTGGTGGGCTGTGCACCCTTCTTCCTACATCCTGGTTCTGAGCTTCATTCCCTAGGCCTTTAGTAGGTTGGGTGTTCGGGGTGGTGCAGGTAGGGCCAAAGGGTATGTGAGACCCCCAAAACCCATGCCCAGATCCGGAACCCTCATTCTCCTTCTCTCCCCATCTCCCCCCACCAGCACGGCAGCTAAGAGTGTTGCGGCCTCTGGAGGATGTGACCGTCATCGAGGGGGGCAGCGCCACCTTCCAGCTGGAGCTGAGCCAGGAGGGTGTGACTGGGGAATGGGCCCGGGGCGGAGTCCGCCTGCACCCGGGGCCCCAGTGCCGCATTCGCACCGAGGGCCGCACCTACCACCTGGCGCTCAGCGGCTTGGGCCTGGCCGACTCGGGCTGCATCTCCTTCACGGCAGACTCCCTGCGCTGTGCAGCCAGACTCACTGTGAGAGGTGCGGCCTCGGGGACACTGCCGCCTGCTGACCAGCCTGGGTGTGACTCTACTGATCCCACTACCTGTGTGGCCCCCACTGACCTCTCTGCCAGCGTGTGGCTCCCCCGGCCCTGTGGCCCTGTGTGGCCCCAGCGACTTCCCTGCCTGAGTGTGGCTCCCCTGGCCCTCCAGTCCCTGCAAACCACTGACTGGGCCACTGTGAGCGTGCTGTGCCATTCGGGTCCCTCTTGTCTGCCTGCGCTGACCGTGGCCCCACTCACCACACTGAGTGTGACCCCACTGACCACACCTGCCTGCTGTGCCCCTGTCTGCCCACTTGAGTGTGCCCTTCTGACCACTCAAATCCCCATGACCCCCTGTCTGTGTCCCCCATGTTTGCTTCTAGCCCAGTGTATTCCCCCACTGACCACACCTGTGAGTCTCCCCATTGCCACTCTGAACACATTGTACCCCCCATTGTCCAGTGTCTACTGTTCATCACAGACCATGCCTGTCTGTGGGTGACTCCACTGGCATCTCTGCTCTGGTTCCCCTCCCCCCCCATGTCCCTCTAGCACCAGCATGTCCCACACTGACCACCTTACAGTTGTGACCACCAGCTGGCTACTCCTGCCCCATTAACCCCTGTAACTCCACTGTGTCCTCCACCAACCAGCGTCGTCCACTTGTCCTGACACAGCCCCACTGGTGACCTCCACTGCTCACCTTGCCTCAATGTGTCCACCACGAACCCCCCTGTGCCCTTGTGTCTTCTTGTCCCTGGAAGCCGGGCCCTCGTCCTGCCCTCACCCTGTTCCCTCTGCACTGTCCTCCTCTTCCCATCCCAGAGGTCCCAGTGACCTTTGTGCAGGCGCCACAGGACCTAGAGGTGACCGAGGGCGACACAGCTACGTTCGAGTGCGAGCTTTCCCAGGCCTTGGCTGATGTTACCTGGGAGAAGGTCAGAGCCCAGCCCCAGCCCCAGCCCGGCCCGCCTCGGCATCACCGTAGTAATAATGCCCCAAACTAATAGTGAGGGGATGTGACCGCCACTGGGCTCAGATGTGCTGGGCATTTAATCCTTTAGTCTTGACAACTCTTTCAGGTAGGTCTTGTTATCTCCAAGGAGACTGGGGCTCTGCGGGGTAAAGTATTGCCCAGGGGAAGACTAAAGGGGCAGAGCCCATATTGGAATCCAGGTTTGTCTAATTCCAGAACCCATGCTCATGGCCAATGTGGTTGGTACATGACCCTGGGCTTCCCGTGCCTGTGGAGTCCCTTCTCCACCTAATGTCCCCTAAAGGGCGACACCTTCCCAGTGAGGCTCCTAGCGCGGCGCGGGCTGGCAAGCGCAGGAGGGCTCCACCCCAGACTGGGGGACGCAGACTCACATAAATACGCCTCGAAACCGCTTGGCATCCACAAGGGGCGCCACTGCCTCCCAGGCCCGCGGTTTTGCCGGTGCCCAGCTGAGTCCATGCGGACCCTCTGCCCCTCCCATCCCTAGGACGGGTGCCCGGTCACCCCCAGCCCCCGGCTCAGGCTCCAGGCCCTGGGCGCGCGGCGCCTTCTCCAGCTGCGGCGCTGTGGCTCCTTGGATGCTGGCACCTACAGCTGCGTGGCGGGCACGGCCCGCGCCGGCCCCGTCCGCCTGACCGTGCGCGGTGGGTACGGGGTGCTGCTGGGGCCGGGCATGAAGTGGGCTGGGCGTGGGGGATGGGGGAGGCGGGGCTGCAGAAAAGGCTTTCCCGGGGACTGACGCGGGCGCTCCCCGACGAGGGGCGGGGCAGGGTGGGTGCCACCCTCCGCTCGGCCCCGCCTCACGCCCCCGGCCGGCCCCGCCCCAGAGCGCGTGGTGTCCGTGCTCTCCGAGCTCAAGCCCGTGAGCGCCCGCGAAGGCGACGGCGCCACGTTCGAGTGCACGGTGTCAGAGGCCGAGACCACCGGCAGCTGGAAGCTCGGAGGCCGCCCCCTGAGACCCGGAGGCCGCATCCGCATCCGACAGGAAGGTCTGGCCGCCCGGCTACCCTGGCTCCTCGCCGCCCCGCCCCCCGGCTCGCATAGGCCCCGCCCCCGGCTCGCATAGGCCCCGCCCCCGGCTCGCACAGACCCCGCCCACTAGGGTTAGACCCGCCTCCATCTCCAACGGGCCCCGCCCCACATCCCCGAAGCGGTCTGCCTGCCTCTCGGCGAGCCCCGGAGCCTGAGCCCCCCGGTCCGGACCCGCGCTCCTCCGCCCCTTCCGCATGCATCGCAGTTCCGCCCATCCTAGCGCACGTTTGCTGCGTCCGAACCGACCCCGCGACCTGCTCCCGCCCCACCGCCACCCGCTTCCCGATCCCGGCCCGGAGGTGGCTGCGGCCTCGCGAGCGCCCCCTTTCTCCTCAGGGAGGAAACACATTCTGGTGCTAAGTGAGCTGCGCGCGGAGGACGCCGGCGAGGTCCGCTTCCAGGCGGGACCCGCCCAGTCCGCAGCTGAGCTGGAGGTGGAGGGTAAGCCACTGCCGCGGGGCTGGCCTGGCGTGGGGCTTGGCAGGCTGGCAGGCCGGCGGCTGGTCCTAGGAGCGCTGCCTCCCCCCCCCCCGCCACCTCCCTTTCTCCAGGGGCTCTCCCGGGGCGGGTCACCGAGGGCAGCGCGCCGTCCCCGGGGAAGGAAGAGACTTGGGGTGGAGGGTACAGAGAGGAATGGGTCCGTGGCATCGAGATCTGAGACCAGGAGCAGAGAGGCCTTGCGGGGAGGGAGATGCATTTCTCTTCCTGGGGGTCCTGCGTGTCCCTGTTAACTTAAGCCCTCGTCCTCCACCCCCCAGCACTGCCTCTCCAGATGTGCCGCCGCCCGCCTCGAGAGAAGACGGTTCTGGTGGGCCGCCGGGCGGTGCTGGAGGTGACGGTGTCGCGCTCCGGGGGGCACGTGTGCTGGTTGCGGGAGGGGGTCGCGCTGTGCCCCGGAGACAAGTACGAGCTGCGCAGCCACGGCCCCACCCACAGCCTGGTCATCCGTGATGTGCGACCCGAGGACCAGGGCACCTACTGCTGCCAGGCCGGCCGAGACAGCGCCCACACGCGGCTGCTGGTCGAGGGTGAGTGAAGCCGCCTTGGGGCAGGAGGGCTGGCCAGGCAAACGTGGCCACCTCGGAGCCGGCGGGCTGGGACACACCCACCGCAGAGTTTTCAGGGCCTGGGCTGGCCAAGTTGGTCTTGGGATGTGTTGAAGGTAGGAAGTGGGGAGGCAGGGATCCGTTAGGCTGAGGAGAGGGAGGAGTTGTGTTCTCCATGGGAACCACTGGGTTCAGGGCAGCTGTTCCCACCTTTCTACACCCCTTCCTGTCCAGCACTCTCCGCACTTCCTCCTGCCACTCACCGGGCCATGTTTGTCTCACCTGAATACCCCATGTGTGCCCACGTTCTTATCCTCTCAGTTACCGGCTCCTGGTTTGTGGCCCCCGCAGGTCCCTCACCCCCTCCTGCTCTCTGCTGGCTTCTGCCCATCTCAGTGTGTTCAACATCAGCCGGGGCAGAGGGCTCCCAAGCCAGTCCCATTTCTTTCCTCCCACCTAGGAGATGCCCCACTCTCCATCCCAATTCCTGCATTCCCTTCAGATGCCTTGCCACCCCTATGCAGCCCCCACTTTCCTGCAGCACAGACAGCCCAGACAGAGGCCCGAGAAAGGGTGGGGCAGAAGGGGAGGGGCACTCGTCCTGTGTGGGTGCCCAGGTTCTGCCAGGGAGGATGGGGGTGCCCACTTTCTCCCCAGCCCCACGCAGAGTTATTCCTCTGCAGGTAGCTAGAAGGACCGAACCGGGCCAGGCCGGTGCCCTCGGACAGCTTGGAAGGCACATGCCCTTACCCTGGGCAGGGAGGGGAGGCAGGGGAAAAACAATAAAAGTGGTGTAGCCCTCTGCCTTGGCTCTCTGGATGATGGAGGAGGGCAGAACTGGCCTGGAGGACCCTGTGTGGTGAGTGACACAGGGGACCGAGAACTACAGTGCTCCTAAGTTGGCCCCATGGACGTGCCAGCCACCGAAGATCACTACTCTTGGCAGAAGCCCCAGTTTGGCACATTTATAAAAGATGTAAAACAGGGTGGGACGGAGGGAGACAGAAGCATGAGGTGTCCAGG
>PVJN01015938.1:0-43362 GCA_004026805.1 Lasiurus borealis
TAGGAACATGGGCCACAGGCGTAGGAACATGGGCCACAGGCGTAGGAACATGGGCCACAGGCGTAGGAACAACGGACACAGGTATAGGAACATAGGACACAGGAATAGAACATAGGACACAGGCACAGGAACATGGGCCACAGGCACAGGAACATGGGCCACAGGAACATGGGCCACAGGCACAGGAACATGGGCCACAGGCGTAGGAACATGGGCCACAGGCGTAGGAACAATGGACACAGGTGTAGGAACATAGGACACAGGCGTAGGAACAACGGACACAGGTGTAGGAACATAGGACACAGGAATAGAACATAGGACACAGGCACAGGAACATGGGCCATAGGTACAGGAACATGGGCCACAGGCGTGAGCACACAGGCCACAGATTTTGCTCGGCAGCTGATGGGGAGCCCTCACTGGCTGTGAGACCAGCGGGCAGTGGGCATTAGGTCAGACTGGCCTGTCAGTTAGGCACCTCTGATGTCCCTGACACTTCCCGTGTTGTTTTCTGCATGTTGTTTTATGTCTCACCTCAGACTAGACCTATCTTTCCAGGGGGTGAGTGTGAGGTTCACAGAGTTCAGGTAACTCGCTGCTCAAGATCACACCTTCTTAAATTAAGCAAACGCATGCAAAGCGCAAGAGCATATTTAAAATATTAATTTCAGAGCAAACCAGGAAAGAATGGAGATGATGAAATCTGAACGTAAATGAGGAAACTGATTTCGGCAGCAATGTTTTCCAAGGAAAAGAGAGGAGGAACAATGGAAAAAGGGGATTTGTGTTCAAAGCAAGGCCATTGGAGATTTTGGCAAGATCTAATACAGTATGTTCTGGAAGGACCCAGGCTTGTTAATAACAAACACTGGCCTCTCCGTTTAAAAGCTCATTGATGACTTCATTACACAAGAGACCGTTGAACAAGGTAGTTAGTGCTCAGCTCAGATTTCAGTGCTCACCCATCTTTTTTCTTTTTTTCTTTTTATTGATTTTTCACAGAGAGGAAGGGAGAGAGATAGAAAGTTAGAAACATTGATGAGAGAGAGACATCAATCAGCCGCCTCCTGCACGCCCCCTACTGGGGATGTGCCCGCAACCAATGTACTTGCCCTTGACCGGAATCGAACTTGGGACCTTTCAGTCTGCAGGCTGACGCTCTATCCACTGAGCCAAACTGGTTTCGGCGAGTGCTCACCCATCTTAATTCAGCATGGGCAGGCTGTCTACCCTGCCGGGGCCTATGTGACTCATCTTTAAAAAGAAGACGGTAACAGTACCCTGTCATGCGTGGGGTTGCTTCAGCACGAAGTGACGTCTGTGTGTGCGCATCCCAGTGTTGGAGGACTTCAGTACCACCAGCCAGCGTTGCAGTGTGCCTTGGTCCTGTCACCAATTGTGTACTGAGATATTCTCTACCATGTGCAATGCACGGGGCAGGTTTCCGGGGACATAAAGAGGGGTAACACATGATTTCTGCCTTTTAAACACATTCGCTGTCCCCCACATTATGCGAGCGAGTCAGCAGAAGTGCTGTTGACTAGAGTTAGGTTAAAGCGCTTTCCTGGGCCGTGCGGGCACCAGGGGTTTAACCTCTCTCTTTACCGTGCTGCTCATTTGTGTGATGAACACGTTCACTGCTCCAGGAGGGCATTTAGATCTGTGCCGCCTAGTTACCTTTATGAGGTGCTCTCCCCGGCCCCCTGGGAAACATCACGGACTTAGCGAGGTCATTTTAGCAGTCTCCTCCTGCGTCTGTGCGCCAAAGCCGCAGGAGTGGGCTGTCTGTGCCACTGACTCAGGGCTCTCTCTCTCGCTAACTCATTAGACGGATGGGAGATGCAGTATCTATGATTCATGGGTGTATTTCTCTTCCCAAGAGTAGTTTTTAAAAATATATATATTTTATTGATTTTTTACAGAAAGGGAGAGGGATAGAGAGAATCGTCGATGAGAGAGAGACATCAGCTGCCTCCTGCGCACCCCCTACTGGGGATGTGCCCGTAACCAAGGTACATGCCCTTGACCAGAATCGAACCTGGGACCTTTCAGTCCACAGGCTTATGCTCTATTCACTAAGCCAAACCAGTTTAGGCCCAAGAATATTTTTTTAAACAGATGCCTTTTTCAAGCCTTATTTTGTTGTAAGCTGGAGAGAATTTTCAGTGGCTGGACCAACCTAAGCAAGATGCGTGTTGAGAACATCAGTCATTCAGGGCATCTTAAATCACACCACGAAGTCGCTCCTCCCTGTATTTCCTAATTTTCAATGATGCAGGGGTTCAAGCAATTCTGCTCAGAATGCCTTTCCACACTGTCTACAGGGTTCTCAGCTAGGCATCAAGGTTTAACAGTAGCAACGGATGAAGACTGGCGGTAGGAGTGACACCATGTCCTCTTGCGTGTGCCTACAACACACCAACATGGACAGGTGCGTGAGCCGTCACAGTGGCCTGAGACAAGGCTGGAGAGAGACACGTCCACATAAATAAAGGAGAAGAAGGGAAGGAACACAGCAAGGCACATGCACTGAAAATAGCCGAGTGAAGAGAAAAGCCACTTTCATGCCAAGGAAGCCCATGAGTGTGAGGGGATTGTGGGACAGCGGTGAACTGTTTACTGTCAACAAAGACAGACCCTGGCATCCTGACCGCCTTGCCTTCCACAGAGCCAGTGTGTGTGAGGGCAAAGTGGGATGTCCAGATCACCGGGTGTTAAGCAGCGAACCACCACCACTGGCAGGGAGCGGCCGGGTCCGCATTGAGAGATCAGAAGCTCCGGATGTAAGTGAGCCACACAGAAAGGTTCTCCTGTCATCTGTACAGAAGTCTAGTATGTGAATATTAATGAAGAGAATATCCGCCAGGTTGGCGTGGCTCAGGGGCTGAGCATTGACTTAGGAACCAGGAAGTTGCTGGTTTAATTCCCAGACAGGGCACATGCCCAGGTTGTGGCTCATTCCCCAGTAGGAGGCAGCTGATAAATGATTCTCTCTCATCATTGATGTTTCTATCTCTCTCTTCCTCTACTTTCCTCTGAAATCAATAATATATATATATGTGTGTGTGTGTGTGTATATATATATATATATTTTTTTTTTTAAAGAAAATATCCTACTTGGGATGCATTTGAAAATTTAAAAAAATCTCATTAATGTGATAAGGAATTTGGGAGTATCAACAATTATTTTATTAACAGCAGCAAATTAATACTACACCATCGCATAGCTTAGAACAGTGGTCAGCAAACTGCGGCTCATGAGGCACATGTGGCTTGCGAGCCGCGGTTTGCCACTCTGTTGACTAATGAGTTTGCTGACCACTGACCTAGCCTCTCGATTCCAATCATTAAGGCTGTTGTTGTTCCTTGTGATTAAGCCCCTATCCCAGTGGTCGGCAAACTCATTAGTCAACAGAGCCGCAGTTTGCCGACCACTGGCTTAGAATATGGCTTTAAATGTATTACGTTAAGTATTTTTTCAATGTAAAGAAACCTAACTTTACCTTTAACTTTTAATTTATTTTCTGAGACTCTTTTATTTTCCTTGGAAGAAACACGTGACCCCCGTTCTCTTTTCTTGGATCAAACCACGACAGTATATATTTAAAACATGGAATTTAATCCAGAGAAATGGTTACAGATGATGGAAGGATTGAGAGGCTAAACTGGGGAAGAGGGAATCACCTGGATGGGGATTGGCAGCAGCAGGAAGACAAAGGCACAGCCACCCGCAGGTCTCAAGGGACAAAGGGAAGAGGTGCTGTTACTGGAGCTGAGAGTTCAAGGTCACAGGGGCCAGATCCCCTGGAACCAAAGTAGGAGCAGGCCAAGGAATGGAAGCGGAGGTCTGAACAGGTCCAGACCAGCACAACAGCAAAATAGCGAGTTAAGTAAATACGTTCTCCATTCTCATTTTCTCTGCCAGGGTAATGTTACGCGAGGGCCAGTGGTTCTCAACCTTTCTAATGCTGTGACTCTGTAATACAGTTCTCCATGTTGTGATGACCCCCAACCATTTATTTTCATGCTACTTCATCACTGTAATTTTGCTACTGTTATGAATCGTAATGTAAATACCTGTGTTTTCTGATGGTCTCGACCCACAGGTTGAGAACCGCTGCTGTAGAGCGTAGGACCATAGGAAAACAACAGTGGTGAAGTAGCAACGAAAATAATGTTATGGTTCAGGAGTGTATTAAAGGGTCTCGGCATTAGTGAGGTTGGGAACCAGTACGCCAGCAAATTGATTTACTGAGGTTCGGAAAGGGCACTCAACTTAGTGCCTGAGAACTGCATTCTACCCACATCTCGCGCATACATGAAATCGCCGACTTAGTTCCACATGCCGTCCCCGTAAACCCGATTTACACACCCTCAAGATGATTATCCATTGTCATTCTGAAGATGCCCAAAGCAGAAAGGAAGCGTCACTGTCTTTTGGATTCGATTGAGATGGCGGTGGACATGCGGGCAGTTACACTGTTTGCTTCAGAATTGTGATCAGAGGTACGGTCTGATGTTCTAGAAATCGCCCTCCTTCCAGTAGCCACTGCGGCCACCCTTTAAAGCCGCACTCCGGGGCGGGTGGAAAGACACACGGCTTCCTCGCTGAGCTGATACTCTGTCCCTCCAGCCCCGCCGCCCCCCCCTCCCCGCTCTGCTGTGCAACGACGGGCATCTGCAGACGAACTGCAAAGCGCCCAATCGCAGGCTCTCGTCTAGAAAACTCCGAAGGGGAATTGTGTCTGACGAGGTAAAAAGCACTTCTCTGTCCCTTGTATGGCCAGGCCAAACAAAGCTGGCTGTGCACATGTGTGCATGTGTGTGCTTCACAGTATGACACAGTTAGAGACCGCACCCAACCTCAGCCACGCCCGCCTTTAATGTAAGCATGACCCCACCTCCCTGCCCTCCAGGGCAGCCTCCGAAATGCCAGCCTCTCCCGCACGCAGACTGGCTAATGACGCCACTGCCATTACCCTGTCACATTTCCCTCTAGTTCATGCCGTTAAAACACAGTCCTGTCTCCTTCTGGCCTACTACTCTGATACGAGATACGCTAATAAATTTTAAAAATGGGATGACCTTTAGCACAGAATGCGGTAGGATGGCATTTGCTCAATAGAGACCAGGAAGTGAAGGCAAGGCCATCGCTATGCCTCGCCCACCAGCGTTCACCTGGTGTCTGAAGATGCAAAATAAACAACAGGCGCCAAATTACGGCTTTCGCTGTCTGGCACTTCAGTAAAAGGACAAAACGTGGATCAGATTTAATCCTATTTTTCTTTCCAGACACTGAGAGAAGCACTTCAAAGAGAAATAGTCCCATGTCCTTAGACGCTGTCGCAGACACTCACCTAAACTTCAGTGCAGAAACAGCATGAACTTTTCAAAACCATCTGTTCTCTGGGACGGCACGTGGCTATGGCATTGACGGACTCCCCACGCACTTCCTCCAGCGGACGGCAGATCCTATCGGCCTGCAGGGAGAGAGAGAGACTTTTACTCACCTAAGCGGTGCCACTTACATGTTTGTTACAGAGACAGGGAGCCAGGACAGGCCTCCCCCAGGGCCTATGATATTTTACAGGTTTTCTCACATGCTAATAATGATCTGTAATACAGTGGTACCTCGAGATACCAGTTTAATTCGTTCCGTAACCTTGAGGCGTGGGAAACTATGAGACGCTCCAGTCTCCGTAAACTGGTGGGTCGTGTGCAGCCGGCCGACCCGCGCGATTACTCGTATTTCAACTGTTGCTCGTATTTCAAAGCAAAAATCACTTGCTCGACAGCTCGTATCTCAAAAATCTCGTATGTCAGGGCACTCGTATCTCGAGGTACCACTGTATTCAACTTAGAGCCTTGGTTTTCATTACAAGCCAGTCAGAGAAAGACGAGTATCACACGATCTCACTCATATGGGGAATCTAATGAACAACATAAACTGAGGATCAAAAAATAGATGCAGAGACACAGAAGCGTGGAATCGACTGTCAGATCTCAGAGGGAGGGTGGGGGTGAGGGGGTGGGGGTGAGTGGGAAGAGATCAAAGGCCATGTCTGCATGTATGCACAACCCATGGACATAGACAACAGGATGGGGACGGCCTAGGGTGGGGGTGGGATGGGTAGAGGCTGGTTAAATGCAGTCCATGGGTGAAAAAGGAGACATATGTAATACTTTCAACAATAAAAGTTCTACAAAAATACTTAGAAAAAAAAGACATTTGTGCAAGAAGTCGTTTTATAGATGAGGATGATGAGGCGGGGGATAGTGAAGTGGGGGTGTGGGGGAGGGAGGGAGTGATGTGCAAGATTAAGCAGCTCATTAGTAACAGACCTTAGCATGGTGGCCTTGAATCCTGGGCCCTAAACCTAGCTTGACTAAACACCCTGAAACAGAAAAAGATGAGATCTCCCGTGTTTTCCAAGTAGGCCATTTCCTGGAATAGTGTGTCACCGTCATTTCCACGAAAGCCAAGGAAATTACAGTTGAGTCACAGTGTCCTAGACCGGCACCTTCTCTACTGGTTTCAGCTCCGGCAGTTGTAAGTAGATATAAACCTGCAATCATGTAATGATCGCCAGGATTTATGATGTGTGTATGAATAGCACGAAGAGTAAATAGTTCAGAAAATGGCCTGTTGATGATTCTTAATGAAGCAGGACGATTGGACAAGCTGTTGGCTTCTGAAAAGACGCGCCTGCGAGAACACAAGGAGATTGGCTCTGGATTTCACTTCCCAGAGCTGACGACTTCCTGTCCCTCTGACAGGCTCCCTGCCACTATCTCCATCACTGGTGCTTCTCATCGTTCTCTCTTCCTCCATCCTTTCCCCTTCCCTTCTTATCAACACACAGGCTGGCAGTTTACTATCCCAGGGGCGAGGTGGCTGGAAGCAGCCGAGATTTGAAGCTCAGAAATTCCCATGTTAAGATGAAGGGAAAAGTGGGGGAGCAGGGGAGATGCCAGAAAATAAAGGGGAGAAGGCAGTGGATAGCATGGGGGTGGAGAAGGGAGGGACAGAGGAACCTCGCTCTGCACCTGATGAAGGGCACAGGTGCCCCTGATTCGATCTCCACCCTGTGCTTTGCTCCCCCAAGTGTTTTCTCGAACCCAGGTTGTCTAAAATGATTACATCATGCCCTAGCCGGCTCGGCTCAGTGGCTAGAGCATCAGCCTGCGGACTGAAGGGTACCAGGTTAGATTCTGGCCAAGGGCATATGCCTGGGTTGTGGGTTCAGTCCCCAATGGGGGGCATGCGGGAGGTAGCCTATTAATGATTCTCTCTTCTTCTCCCCTCCTCTCTGAAATCAATAAAGAAATATATTTAAAATGATTATAATCATCATTTAGCTTCCATGCTTTCAGGCACCCTATGATTTTAGATTCAAAGAGAAAATTCTATTCCATAATCCCCCCCTGCCTCTAATCCGGGTTCTCAGGTGGATTCAGTATTGCATGCCATTTATTTAACGGCAGATAAAGAAAATGTCATGACGTGATTAATCCTTGTTCCGCCATGTTAGAATTCAACCGTCTCTCCCTGCATGTAGGTTCTAAGTACACTCATGCATTTGGCATTCTTGAATTAGAACTATTATTGGAAAGTAGTACCTCCAGCTTCTTAAAATACATGCGACTTTTTAAAAAAATTAAGGCTCAGATAAATTAGATTTTTGCTTCTGGGAATAAGTTAGATATTAAAAACATAACCCTCCCTCACATAAGTGTAGTTCTCCAAGCCATAGCATCAAAAAATAAACGGAAATCTTACACAATATCATAGGTACTTTAAGACCACATATACAGTTTACACATATAGATGGAAATGCAGCTATATCTCTCTATATAAAAGTATAACATGCAAATCAACTGGACGAGGGAATGACCGGTTGGCTATGACATGCACTGACCACCAGGGGGCCTGCTGGCCAACTTCTCAGTCCCTCCCCCCAGCTGGTAGGCTCTGATCGCCCTATGGTGAATGGGGAACCAGGGTTTGGTGGTGGTGGATGTGGGTGATGCCCGGGCCCTGATCACCCCACCAGGTGCCCCACACAGAGGGCGACCGGCGGTGGCAGTGGAGGGCGGGGCCAGCTGCCGACAACCGGGGAAGATCGGCTTTGATCACAGGCCAGGCCTAGGGACCCTACCCATGCACAAATTTTGTGCACCGGGCCTCTAGTCTAGCAATAGAGAGACACTGGAGATACTCTTTGGTAATGGCCTCTTAGGATGATGCTACTGGCTGTTGCTCCTCTACCTGGCAGTTTTTAGAAGGATGTTTTGCCTTCAATTTTTCCCGCAGTCCCTGGTCATCGCAGACTGCAGTAGACTCAGAGGCTCAGACAGACACGTTGGGTTCAAGTCCCCCCCAGGGGGCTCAGGTTGTGCACCTTCACTCGGACCTGTGACTCCAATAAAAGTTACAACTTGGATGACATACGGCAGGCAGCTCCACCCGCCCCTCTTGGCTTCTGTCCCCTGGAGCAGGCAGAGCTGAATCGCGCATCATTCTTTTCACTGTCGAGCCTCCCAAAGTGCCACCGACTTAAAAGCATCAACCCTACTTTCTCCTCTTTCTGCGGCCCTGGACACGTGCAAAGCCAATGTCTCACGTGAACAATGAGCATGAACAGAAGCACTTTCCCTCTCTTTAAATTCTTCTTTAAATTCCCCACCAGCCGTCACATTCTGGTTTGACTAACGTGTGACTAGCTATTAATTTAGTGTCATGGGGTGTCTTCTTTATCTAGCTTCCTAAAGCGCTTTCCGTTCGGGGTCCTGGCTAGAGCTAGGCATATCTTTTTTTTTTTTAAATATTTTATTGATTTTTCACAGAGAGGAAGAGAGAGGGATAGAGAGTTAGAAACATCGATAAGAGAGTAACATCGATCAGCCACCTCCTGCACACCCCCTACTGGGGATGTGCCCGCAACCAAGGTACATGCCCTTGACCGGAATCGAACCTGGGACGTTTCAGTCCGCAGGCGGATGCTCTATCCACTGAGCCAAACCGGTTTCGGCGGCGTCAGTATCTTACCATGGGGCCCCACAAGAGCAAGAAGAGCCTTGCTAATTTGGAAGGGCCATATTCTAGGCAGAGGGGTTGGACGGAAGTTGCAGGAGGCAGATTTTTGCTCAATAAGAGAACCCCATCATCTTGGAGCACACAAAATAGCACGGACCCCTAAGAAAGAGAGTCATCTTCACCCCAGTGGCGTCCATTTAAATCCAGGCTGGAGAGTCATTTGTGGTGGTGGGATTGGGTCAAGCGCAAGGATGGCGTATGGAGTCACCCCCAACTGAGACTCTGTGGGAGCTAGCCAAATATTAGGTTGGGGTTAATACCCACATTTTATTTAGATTTATGTCCTCACTAATCTACCCATCAAAAACAGTACCCCTCCTCCCTCTCTTTTGCTTGTCCTGATACATTCTTCTGCAGGCGCTACTTATTATGTATTCATCATCACTGCGCACTAGAGTATAAGCTCCATGAAGGCAGGAGTTTCATTCACTATTGTACCCCTGATGCTCAGAACAATGCCTGCCCAATAGTAGGCTTGGAGTAATATCTGTTGCATATATATATAGTATTCTGTTCTTTTTAAAAAATATTTTTAAATATATTTTATTGATTTTTTACAGAGAGGAAGGGAGAGGGATAGAGAGCTAGAAACATCAATCAGCTGCCTCCTGAACGCCCCCTACTGGGGATGTGCCCACAACCAAGGTACATGCCCTTGACCGGAATTGAACTTGGGACCTTTCAGCCCACAGGCCAATGCTCTATCCATTGAGCCAAAGTTTCAGCTATTCTCTGTTCTTAAAAATATGTTATCTACTTTCCTACCCCTCCCAGCTCTACTCCTGGAGCTATTCCTCCATCCCCAGACCTTGGAGTTCGCACTCCACCCTTGGGGTCCCTTCACTTCAGCACATGTTATACAAAATGGCCACTTTCTGTGCCACTGAAAGGCAGGGACTTAGTATTTCCTTCTTCATCATCGTTAGGACGTCATCTTTAATGATGACGAAGGATCCTCACTGAATGTTGATTGACTGACGGCGGAACAATGAGTAATCATGAAGCTCAGCGTCTCCTCACTGCGTTTCTATATAGAGTGGCATCAGCTTATTCAGGTCATTTCTCCAGACAACCAGCTCTTGGCCTAGGAACGTCAAAGTGGCGGAGGAGCTACAGCAAAGCGGATGTGGGCTCGTGGCCTTCGGGCTAAGTTCAGAACCACCGCACACACAAGGCTGTTGGGTCAGAGCCGGGGAGCTGGGCTTTCTGGGTGCCGGAAAGCTGGGAATGGAAGGCTCAGGGAGATTCTCGAACGCTCTCTTTTCCGTTTGTTCTTGCGGATGAAGAATTCTGCCGAGAACCAGGAAGGCCTTGGATGTCTGCACATATTTCCTATTAAGGTCACAGAGCGTTCCTTCCAGCTCCTAGGATGAAGAGGCTTTGGCACCGGGACCATCTGACAGGCAGATCCAGGGTGGCCCCATCACAGAAGGCCAAACGCACAAAATGGGGCGGGCCCCTCCCCCCAGGGCTTCTGGGCGGCAGGGGAAGTGCTGCTGAGGCTGGCTGCATCTGCTCGGTGCTAGTCAGCCACCTACCTCGCTTCGGGGACGTTTGTCAGTGTCTGGCCAGAGAGGCAAAGGAACCTCAGAGTACACCTGTCATGTCTGCATCAAATCATCGCCCCGGGATGGCAGAGGCAGGCACTCTCGTTAACGATGCTGTGAATTCAGGCACGGCCGCAGGGAAAGCAGAGTCCCTGCCTGCCTCACTCCCTGTCATACAACACAGGCCGGAAGAGGACGTCTGAGCGAGTGGAAGACAGCAGCAGCCAAGGACTGAGGTTCGCTCTTGACATTTCTGACAGACAGGGATAAAAAAGGCGCGCTCCATCGCTGAGGTTAAAATAAGATAACGCAGAGAGAACAACAACATCTGGACAAAATAGCTGTCAGAGGGTGGACATGTCCATTCAGCCCGAGTGGAGAAGTTTTTTTTACACCAGAGCCAGGGGCCTGTTAACACCCAGAAACACCGGAGGAAAAAGGATGGGGACCGGCCTGTCAACGTCAGCTCAGGCGGGTGTGCAGCCAGCTGTTTTACAGGGGCTGCAGGCAAGCAGGTGGTTTGCAGAGGGTTCCGCAGCTGCTTCTGGCACAGCCCTTTCTCAGAGCGACTGTACCTGCGCTTCCCTCTTTCGAGTCTCACTGTAGCCGTAAGGCAGCTGGTTTAATGCAGATAATATTTGCGTTTTGAAAGAACATTCTCCCCCAGGTTCAATGACTTGAGCGCAGAGAGGAATGCCGTCGCTAAGAACTGAATGAGCAACCATAATTTTCTTCTTTTGTTTTCAAAATAAGATATGAAAAATAATAATATATGTGTTAGTATTTATGAGAAGGCAGATTTAATTAAAAAATGATTCAAGCCGAGACCGGTTTGGCTCAGTGGATAGAGCATCTGCTTGCGGACTGAAAGGTCCCGGGTTTGATTCTGGTTGGGGGCATGTACCTTGCTTGAGGGCACATCTCCAAGCTGATCAATGTCTCTCTCTCATCGGTATTTCTGACTTTATATCTCTCTCCCTTCCTCTCTGTAAAAAATCAATAAAATATGTTAAAAAAATGAATCAAGAGATGGCTGACAACTTATAGAGGTGTTTTGTGTTTTTTTTTAAAAATCAAAGTAACTTTCTTTTTAGGAAGTGTGACAAATTCAATGTATTATTAAAAAATAAATATATCTTTCACAATCCCCTGCCAGAAACAATCACTATGCATGTTTTATACATTTACTTCCAATTATATAGACATATGTATGTATATGAGCACACACACCTACATCTATAAATTTTAACAAAATAGAGGAATTATAAACTATATGTAATTTTGTTTCAAGTTTTTTTAACTTTTTGTATCTTATTATTAGTAATCCATATGTATTCAGCATAAATAATTCCTCTTTTATAGCTATGAGATTATATCAAATTTGCTCATTAAAAATATAACACATATGAAAAAGGAGGACCTATGTAATACTTTCAACAATAAAGATTAAAAAAGAGGAATAAGAACGACAAAGCAGAAAACAATGAACAAAATGGCAATACCAAGTCCTTATCCATCAATAAACTCGCCAAAAGACGAACACACACACACACATATGAGGACATGTGACATCCATTATCACTGAATGCTTCTTTAGTTTATGCATGGACTTCGTATACACTCACATTTACACACAACACATTGAGCTACAGTTCAGAGTAAGACTGTAGGTCATCCATTTATTTTATAGTGGTGCTTATTTGGTTGTAGAAATCCCTACTGTGCAAAACCCATGTATCCCACAATATCAGAAAAACAAGCATTTTCTCAGAATACTCCTTGAAAGAGAATCTTTTTAAAAATAGAACTGCAAAACCAGAAGTGTCTCATTCACTGACACAATTGCTAACCTGAACTACCTCAAATTTTCTTAGAGGAAAATCTCTTTTTATGAATGAAATAGAACAATATGCAACTAAAACAGAGAATAGGCCAAACTACTCTGTAGGGTGACCTCATTAAAACTTTAAACTCTTTATTTTGAAATTAATTCCAAGGAAGGCAGAAAGATTAACATAGTTTTGGTGATAAAGAAAAAATAAATTTATCTAAGGTCAACCCTTTGTCTCTTACAGCTCAATACACCCACCTATTGGTCTAAATTAGTGGTCGGCACACTCATTAGTCAACAGAGCCAAATATCAACAGTACCATGATTGGAATTTCTTTTGACAGCCGAAAACCGACTTCTGCGCAGGGGCCACGAAATTTCAATCGCACTGTATGTGGGTGTCCACACGTGGTATTTTGTGGAAGAGCCACACTCAAGGGACCAAAGAGTCTCATGTGGCTCACGAGCCGCGGTTTGCCAACCACTGGTCTAAATAATTGCTTTGAACTGTAATGGTTAAATCAAAATGTGTCAAATATTTGGCCAATTAATTAATAAAAAGACAAAATTTTAAACTAGCCACATACAGGTATATCTATCATAGATTCTAGTGAAATTTCCATGGTAATATGTGACTATCGAGGTCTTGTTCATATTTTATGTCATTCATTTGTTAACATCCTGAGATTAATGAGACAATACGATGTGTATCTGATTGAGAATCTTACTTAAAAAATGGAGATAAACAATAAAGCACTTAATTTTGTATTAAGCTGTCATGCCACTTTTAAGTAAAAAATAAAATGACACTATACCCTACATCATAGGTTCTCAGCCTCCTTGTCTGAGACCTCTTAAGAACTTTGGTTTTTGTCTTATGTCTATCAATATTCACCTTACTAGAAATGGACTGCGAAATTTGAAAAAGTTATTGATAAATTTACTTAGATAAAATGGCAAACCCGTTAAATGTAACAAATAATACGTACTTGTAATAAAATAAAATATTTTTTAAAACAAAAAAATGTAGTGAGAATTAGAGCACATTTTTACATTTTGGAAACCCTTTAATGGCTGGCACAACAGAAGGAAGATAGCCAGCCGATCGGGGTCTGCGTTGGCATTGAACTTGCTGCAGGACGTGAAGGAACTCCCATTCGCAGAGACACGCAGCTTGGAAAGGTAGGACACTTTCGTAGCGTTCCAGATCACCTGAACAAGCAGTCATTTCTTTCTTTCTTTTTTTTATTTTTTTAAATATATTTTATTGATTTTTCACAGAGAGGAAGGGAGAGGGATAGACAGAAACATCAATGAGAGAGAGACATCGACCAGCCGCTTCCTGCACACCCCCCACTGGGGATGTGCCCGCAACCAAGATACATGCCCTTGACCGGAATCGAACCTGGGACCTCTCAGTCCGCACGCCGACGCTCTATCCACTGAGCCAAACCGGTTTCGGCAAGCAGCCACTTCTTAAAGGTGAGCTGCGATGTGGAATCTAATTCATAGCAACGGACTTTGCATAATCCATCATGTGAAAATCCATTACCTGTCTCCTACTTTGTACAGGCTTTGAAATTTGCATGTGATTTTATAACATGTCAATCTGTCTTTTGGAAAGCATCGGTTCACCGAGTGATGCACATCTCCCAACTGCTGATTCATTTCATTTTCAGTAATGACAAGTCGTGTTTGTCAGCATCACCGCCGATCTCCTCAGAAAAACCGCCCGGGTATCAGTAAGCTGTCAAGCTCTCCGCGGCAGGTGCACCCTTTCCGAAACTCTTATTTCACTTCGAAGTTTGGATTTTCTCTTTGTCAGAAAATACCTTTGGTTTCCTCTGAGGTGACAAGATCGCTTCATCTGTTGTCAAGGAAATCATTCCCAGATCCCATGTCTAAATGACACAGTGTTCTTTCAGGCACACGTGTGTGCTGGGGAAGAAGTGATGTGTTCAGCGCGCACCCCAATCTCACGGCCAGACAACCATCGTCCCTCAATATAATTCGCGAGTGCTTGATGCACACTCCCCAGTTCCTCAATAGTTAATGAGTTTTTGCTATTGACGATGCTATGGATATTTTTTACTGCCTCTAAGTAACGTGCTCTCCCTTCCTTCAAATTGTAAGAGCTTCACTCGGTCTATTTTCCCTTGTAATACAGTGGTACCTTGAGATACGAGTTTAATTCATTCTGTAACGTTGAGGCGTGGGAAACTATGAGACGCTCGAGTGGCGGTAAACTGGTGGATCATGCGCAGCCGGCCAATCCGAGAGATTACTCCTATCTCAACTGTTGCTCGCATTTCAAAGCAAAAATCGCTTGCTCGACGGCTCGTATCTCAAAAATCTCGTATGGTAGGGCACTCGTATCTCAAGGTACCACTGTATTTTTGCTCTTGATTTGAATACCTAAAACATACAAACAGAACCATAACAAAAAAGACCAAACAGCTCGTAACCACAAGAAAATAGCCAGGCAAGCTTGTTTATAACTAACACATGTCATTTGGTCTTGGTGTTGGGCAAATAGCAGGGAGCGGTACTGATGGAGTTGAAATGATGAGAATGTGCCCTGTTAAGAGAAAGTACCCCCTTTAGCGGTGCCCTGTGGAGGCAGAGGTCTGGGGTGCTCACATTTTCCCATTCTCCTGTTCAGGGTGGAAATCCAGATGTTTCCACACAGTGTTCAAATTTATTAAATGTTGCCTCAAACTGAACAGGACAAACACACATGTCAACAGGGTTTGCAGGCTGCCAGGTTGAGAATTACGCCAAAGACATAATTTCATGTCCCCGCCATCTCATGGATCAACAGGCTTTGCGCTTGAATCTTCTCTGTCACCACTCAATGGGGGCACCCTGATGGGAATGGGGTCCAGAGGAGCCCTCGCCTCCCTCTAGTGGCTAGAAAGAGCCAAACAACCAGCTGAGCACACCCACTGTTTATTAATTGAAAATTTCATCCCTGTGAAACGCAGTCAACTCGGCAAAGCAGACTCTGGCTATTGTGTGAGAGATGTGACCTACGTGGTCATTTTATTTATCATAGGCAACAGAAATAAGGAGCCGTGGCCGAAACCAGTGTGGCTCAGTAGATAGAGCATGGGCCTGTGGACTCAAGGGTCCCAGGTTCAATTCGGGTCAAGAGCATGTACCTTGGTTGCGGACACATCTCCAGTAAGGGGCATGCAGGAGGCAGCTGATCGATGTCTCTCTTTCATCGATGTTTCTAACTCTCTATCCCTCTCTATTTCTCTCTGTAAAAAAAATCAATAAAATATATCTAAAAAAAAAGAAATAAGAAGCCATGACCTCAGCTCAAGTCAGGGCTGGAGATTCTGAAACAACAGTTCTAGCCCCACCTACCAGGAAGGAGGCCTCTTAAACAGGTATGTCCTACCCACGGCGGGGTCAGCAGTGCAGGCTGCCGGCTGGCAGGTGTATACCGAGTTTTATGGACGCAGCGGAGAAGAGTGGGAGGATCATCGAGCTAATGTGGTATCTAGTCCTCCTGGCTAATTTGATCCCTCCTTTAAGAATTTAACAGTATCTCAGCACTTACTAATTAATGGAGAGCATCTTGTATCTTTTTGATTAGAAGTTCAGCTTGAGCAAAACATGTTAGGGTGGGGAAGGGGATACATTAAAATTAAATAGAGGCAAAGAAGCACTGAACAGACTGTCAAACTACAGCGGGAAGGCAGGGGAGGTTGGGGGGAGGGGCTATAAGAGATCCACCAAAGGACTTCTGTGCATGTGTGTAAGCGTAACCAATGGATACAAGACACTGGGGAAAGGGCAGGTGAGGGCATGTACTGGGATAGGGAAGGCAGGGGGAGGTCAATAGGGGGGAAAAAGGAGACATATGTACTGCTATTGTCATACTTTAAACAATATAATAATAGTAATAATAAGTAGAAGTTTGAACAGGTCAGTCACAGAGTGGATAAAGGTTCTGAGGAAGTTCAACAGCCCCAGTCCCTTTGGATGCCATGCGCTCCTAGAACAGGGACCCAGGTACTATACTCTCTGACTGTAGCTCAAACGTCAGCTCTGAAGGGGCTCCCTCTGCTGCTCCCTCCCTCCTGCCTGACCTCCTTGGCAGGTGGGATGAGTTAAGGAACTGAAGTGCAGCTGCTTCTAGACGCTAAATGCTTCGCTGTGCTTCTGCTTTAAGAACAGGCTTTGAGCCGAAACCGGTGCGGCTCAGTGGATAGAGCATCAGCCTGCAGACTGAAAGGTCCCGGGCTCGATTCCAGTCAAGGGCATGTACCTTGGTTGTGGGCACATCCCCAGTAGGGGGCGTGCAGGAGGCGGCTGATCCATGTTTCTCTCTCATCCATGTTTCTAACTCTCTATCAGCAGCTGACAACACAGTCCCCCCCTCCCCCCACCCCCTCCACCCGATGTGCAACACAGTGGGTGCATGCGCGCCCTCAGGAAGCATCCCGGGGGAGAGATTCCACTTTGCAGTTAATTTAGAAGGAAATCCAGACCGGCCATTCAAGCTCAGATGCCAGCTTGTGTATGGGAGCATGCGTGTGCCTGTGTGAGAACCCGGATATTGACACCGATGGATTCCTTTTGTGAAGAAAAGCATATCGATACGAATGGATTCCTTCTGTAAAGAGAAACAAACTCCGAAACTCCAATTGGGAGCCTAAGTGTCAAAAGCCGCACGGCCAGGGATTGTGCTAGAAGCGCTGTTCTGGGCCCAGGCTGGCCCCCCGCAGCCAAAGGTCCCCCTGCAGCCCAGGTGGAAGGGGGAGCACACACTGCACCCTGACACAGCAGGGGAGAGGCCTCCCACCTGTAACCTCACGCGGGGACATGTAGACACGGGAATGTTTTCGATACGTTGGGGTAAATAGAATATCATTAAAACCACTCGACCTGTTTCTTTAAATTTGTTAATGTGGCCACTAGAAAAGTTTAAATGACACATGTGGCTCACATTGTATTTCAGTGTCCAGTGCTGCTTTGGAGGGCGATATTGGTATCATTTCCTTCCAGGATCTCTCCCTGACTCCACCTCTCCTCTCCCCACCCCCCCCTCCCTCCTCCCTCTCTCTCTCACACACACACACTCATGGAAGGGATAGGAAGGGGCCATGGCAGTAAGGCATAGTGCCCTGGGCGGTCTGGATCTCTCTCTCTCTCTCCCTCCCTCTCTCTGTCTCTCTCTCTTTAAAATGTATTTTATTAATTTTTTTTACAGAGAGGAAGGGATAGAGTTAGAAACATCAATGAGAGGAAGTCATCCATCAGCCGCCTCCTGCACGCCGCCTACTGAGGATGTAACTGAAACCAAGGTCCATGCCCTTGACCGGAATGGAACCCGGGACCCTTCAGTCTGCAGGCCGACGCTCTATCCACTGAGCCACCCCGCTTAGGCAGGGCACCTCTTGCTTCGACAGAGTTTGGACGGAGCGGACAGGACGCCCCTGCCTCCCGCCTCCGGCCTCTCTCGGCCTCCTCCCCCATCTCCCCTCGACGCACCTCGGCCTCGGAGAGCAGCCAGCGTGGGGTTTTGACCGGAATGAACTCTCTCGCCCGAAGCCCTGAGCGCCCAGGTTCCAGGGAACGACCCCCCGAGGCCGGGCGGCCTCTGCGGCCACACCCACCTGCTGGGGCTTCCGTTTCCTGTGACCGAGGCCCTGGGGCGGCCTGGCCAGCGGGCGGCTGGAGAAGCCGAGGGCGAGGGCGGCGGCCCGGAAAGGCGGGGCCGCATCCTCTCAGGACGGACAGGCAGGACCTCCCCCCGGTGAGCGGACAAAACTCAGGAGCCATGGAGGCCGCGCTGGCCTCCACAGGTGCCTGGCCCAGCCCTCGTGGAGCTGCAGGCCCGGGTTCTCCCCGCAGAGCTCAGCTCCGCGACTTCCGGTGGACCACTTCCGGCAGAACCACTTCCGGCAGAACCACTTCCGGGGGAGGAGGTGGACCTCCTCAGGAAGCGGAGCCTCACCTGGCTCACCCCGCCACGCGGGCCCAGGCTGGGCTGCGGGCGTCTCTCCTCCACCCGGAGCCTGTGGAGCCCGAAGGAAGGCCTTGGAGGGGCCCCTCCACCTCCCCGCTGGCGTCTGGCTTCTGCCCGAGCCTCTCCCCCGAACCACCAGGCGTCCTCTCCCAAGGAAGCCTCCCATGCATTGGACCGAATGGAAACAGCAAAGCCTTTTGCAGCAAAACTAAAAACAAACGCACAAAAAGGCTTCACCATTCCCGGGAAGGGGCTGGTGTGCAGAGAGCAGGTCTCTGAGCCCAATGGGTCAGCCGAGGCCAGGCACTGAGTGGCGTCCTGTGTTATCAGCCTGGACTTTGGGGCCAGGAGGGAAGGGCCTCTGTCCTGGTTCCTGTAGTTCTGTCCGCGCTGCTGAGAACGCAGGGCACAGCCAGATGCTAAGGTCCTCCTTCCCTTCTTCTTCTTTTCTTATTAATATATTTTATTGATATTTTACAGAGAGGAAGGGAGAGGGATAGAGAGTCAGAACCATCGATGAGAGAGAGACATCCATCAGCTGCTTCTTGCACGCCCCCCACCAGGGATGTGCCTGCAACCAAGATACATGCCCTTGCCCAGAATCGAACCCAGGACCCTTCAGTCGGCAGGCCGATGCTCAATCCACTGAGCCACACCGGTCTCGGCCTCCTTCCCCTTCTTAAAGAGCCACAGGAGCTCCATGGGGCGAGCTGGTGCAGCTTCCTGAACTTGTCACTTCTGTTTTTAAGTCTAAATTCTTGACAGACATTTCTCAAGAACTATCTGACTGCGTCGCTCAAGACTGCATCAGACACAGTGGGCTAAGATGTTGACTTGACAAGGATTCTGATAAAAGCACAATCTGGGCCCCAACTTGGCTCATTCAACCAGCCAATGAAAAACCGTAACTTCTACAATGTGGGGTGTTTGTTTGTTTTGGGTAGGATTTTGCACCGCTACTAAATTATCCCCCTCAACTCTGACTGCTGTTGAGAAGTTTCTAGCAGCCTTTCTCCAGAACCTGGCTCCATCTCTTTGAATTTCAGCCCCTGAAGCAATTGCATCGCCCAATTCTTTCACTGTCTTCTTGGCCAACACCCACTTTCAGGACTTCGCAGTCTTGGAGGTGAACAGATGCCAATTTGGGGTTCCAGCGGCACCCAGCTCTTATCCTTAAGATGCTCTTTCATCCATTTTAGCTTGATCTCCTGACTTTAACTTCTGTGAGCACAGGTGGCAAACAAACCACAGCTAACGGCGCGCTCTGCATGAGATGGCAGAGGTCCTGGCTCCTGAGCTTCTTGGAAGACGGGGGGAAGTGCCTCAAACCTTTCTCACTTACAGACATGCAATGTCTCCCCTTCTTCGAAAGAAATAGCCTAATTTTCCTTCAAAGTAAGAAATTCAGACAGGTCTTTGGGGTGCTTATTTTGGAGAATGGGATCCCCGAAACCTCTTGTTAGAATGTGTCCTCTGTACAGAAAGCGATTCATGTGAAATGTAGTGTATTTGTCTAAAGTTATGGAAATATTTTACAAAAAAACAGGTTTGCATTTTAATAATTTTTCACACATATGCTTTCTCTGAAGAAAAAAAAAGTCAAGTGTTACATTGAGTGTTACAATATAAACAGTTTCATAAGGGATAAAAAATAGATAAAATATTTTTACCACTTTTTGGGTTAATTTTTCTTTAATCCTTTCATTGGGACAATGAAAGGAAATTGATTTATACCACAAGTTTTTGTTTTTAAGTCTAAATTCTTGACAGACATTTCTGAATAATACTTATTTACTGGGGGGGGGGGAAGGAAATGATATACTTCCTCAACTAGGGAGTATATAATTCCCCCCTCCAAAACAAGCATCTATATTTGGAAAATACACAGAAGAAAGAAAAGTATCAGGAAGCCAGAACAAGCTTCTAGCATTGGCAGAATGGCAGCTTTATAGTATCCAATCCCAATGCCTGGGATTAAAATGATGCTGAGCAAAACTATGCAAATATGGAAAGATTATGCAAAATAAACCATGACTTAATTTCACTCAGTATTTAGATAACTGCACTACAGCATTAAACAAAACATCTGAACACCTAACAATTAGAATTTTACCTTCTCTTTATTCTAGATATTACCAAGAAATATAATAAAGGGAAGGAATCCTATTTATTCTAAGGTTTTTATAGGTTGCCACCGAAATGCCTCCAGAGTTCCCACACAAAGGAGGGCCACACCACTGAGGGCTGTGACAGCTGTAAAATGTGGTTTGGGAAACGTGATAGGGTTTGGGAGAGTTTCTAAAACGCAACTCAGATGGCTCTCTGACCTGGAAGTTTGGGAAGAAAGGGGTTAATGGTGACTGGCAGCTCCTTTCAAGCCTTTTTAGCACCCCCTCACCACTGAGAGAAGGAGCAAAATGACACAATTCTCAGTCCTTTCAGGTGAGAAGAACCCCCAATTCTCTGAATGTGGCTCCTAGCAGGACAGGGCTGGAGCATAAACCCAAACTCTTTAGCCTTTCCTGCCCCAAGCAAGACGCAAAGCTCTGTGAGCAGCCTCCTTCACTTTTCCTAGGATTGACAGTTTGCTTCCTTCTTAGTCTTTAGCAACACAAGAATTGGAAATAAAATCATGACTATGTCTACCTAAAGAAATAAGAGGAACCTATAACTATGTTTATAAAAGGAACTTGTCAACTGCGTTAAAATTTGATAATATTTTAAGCTGTTCTGTAATGGAATTCCTCAACCCATAGAATTATTGTCAAGAACATAAAGTCCATTCATATAATTCGATTTTTTCATTTGCAGCAAGATAAAGAGTTGACAGATATTACTTAGTGTGTTGTGTGTATAAGAAAACGTGTGTGTGTGTGTGTGTGTGTATTCCTGTGTGTGTGTGTAAAGCTCTCCTCATTTGTTCATTTCAGGGTAGAATGTGAAAGTTGATAGGTTTGAGATTTAGGTAAAATGATGACTTATTTACTCTGTATATATTAGTATTGACTTTTTTCTCAGAGTTTATTTACTCCATGACAAGACGATAAGACATCTGAAAAAGACTGACCCATTCACACTGGAATAAAGTAAGAGTTGTATTATACTCAACTAGAGGCCCGAGGCACATGCATGGGGGTTAGGGGAAGGGCGGGAATGTCCCTCAGCCTAGCCTGCACCCTCTCACAATCCAGGACTGCTGGCTCCCAACTGCTCACCTGCCTGGCTGCCTGCCTGATTGCCCCTAACCGCTTCTGCCTGCCAGCCTGATCACCCCCTAACCACTCCCCTGCCAGCCTGATTGATGCCTAATTGCTCCCCTGTCAGCCTGATTGCCACTAACTGCCCTTCCCTGCAGGCTTAGTCACCCCTAACTGCCCTCCCTTACCAGCCTGGTCCCCAACTGCCCTCCCCTGCAGGCTTGGTCCCCCTCCAACTGCTCTTCCATGGAAGACTGGGTCCCCCACAACTACCCTTTCCTACAGGCCCAGTCACCCCCAAATTTCCTCTTTGGCTGGCCTGGTCACCCCTAACTGCCCTCCCCTGCTGGCCTGATCATCCCCAACTGCCCTCCCTTGCAGGGCAGTCCTTCCAACTGCCCTCCCCTGCAGGCCATCTTATGGCAGCCATCTTGTGTCCACATGGGGGCAGCCATCTAGTGTGATGGAGGGATGGTCAATTTTCATATGACTCTTTTATTAGATAGGATTGAATCAAGCTCTTTGATTAGAAAAATACTTAGGCAATCTAACTGCCAGGAAACATTACATGTTGTTACTTATTAACAGTAAACCTAAGTACTTACAGAAAACAGAATTTAACAGGAGCAGTGACCCTATGCATATTTTTAGACATTGATACCTATAACATTTCTGAGATAAAATGAGAACACATAAGAAAACTGACAGTTGAATGGGCAAAATGCATGAGTTTTCTGATCTTATATAATAAAAGGCTGAGAGGCAAATGGACCAAACGGCAGAATGACCAGTCACTATGATGCACACTGATCACTAGCGGGCAGATGCTCAATGCAGGAGCCGCTCCCAGGTGGTCAGTGTGATCCCCCTGTGGGAGCACTACTCAGCCAGGAGACCTGAGCTGGGTTCACGGCTGGCGAGTGCAGCGGCAGTGGCAGGAGCCTCTCTTGCCTCCACAGCAGCCGCTAAGGATGTCAGGCTTAGGCCCGAACCCCTGAGGCTCCTGGATGGTGAGAGGGGGCAGGCTGGGCTGAGGGTCGAGCCCCCACCCCCTGTGCAAGAATTTGGTGCACTGGGCCTCTAGTATATATATAAGAACTTTCCCTTTTCATTTTATAATCGTTCATGAGGATGAACTTGATACTTAAAATGTTTACCTGCATAGTTATTCTTTTAACCACTCTTCTTGCCTTCGCCAGCAAGTAGGATTTATAACATCCTAGAGCAAGGATATGATGTGGATGAGGGAGAGGAGCGGGGGAGGGGTGATTAGCTGAGTTTGCTGGGTGATGCTCATTTTCCTCTGACTTCAAAGTACCACCAATCATGTAAGAAAGGGGGACACGATGGTTTCTGATAACTGGACCCAGGGAAGGCCATGGAGGGGGGCTCGGGGAGGTGGCTGTAAAGTGGGAGGCTTCTCCCTTGAACCAGCAGGTTGCTAGCCTGCCTTCCGAGATTGGGCTTTTCTTTATCGCCCGGGCTGAGCAATAGACTATCACATGTTGCCATGTGTGAGTAAAATAATCCTTTCACATTACATATACACACACATATCTATCCTTCTTTCGGAGTTTTACAGCCAACTTTCTAAATACATAACAGGCTAGATATCCCACATGGGAGCTAAATTCCCAAACCTTCTGATTTGGGGGTTTGGAATGTGAAGTTTGTTCTCAGAACGGGGCCAAGAGATTAACTTTTACAACTCAGCTTCGTTCCCGCTCGTGTTAAGGCTGCCTCATGTGCTCTGAGTGCACAATCCTGCAAAACCAGGAGACAGGACAGCAGCTAGAGCATGGAGCTGCAGCTGTTACTTCCTTCCTCTCTCAGGCATTTTTCATCTTCTGTAAAAGAGTAGCATGGTGCTTACCTGGAGTCATCATGAGGATCGATTTAGCTAACGACTGTGTTGTATCTGGCACACGGCTGTCGCTCAGTACTGGTGACTGCCCTAGGATTATTAGCCACCGTGGAGGAGAGGGAAGGAGCAAAAACAGAAATGGAGCCTGGGACATTCCCCAAAGAGTCGTTTCCTAAGGGAAAATCCCCTCCCTGTCTATCTGCAACAGCTCTACTAGGCCAGCTTTTAGAGAACATCGCTCATCCAGCCAAACACTGCTGTCCAATCGCAGGAGAGGAGGCGAGCACCCTGACCAGGTGAGCGACCGACCACAACCTTGGGAAGGTACCTCCCCAGGAAGGTTCCTGTCGAAAACCAAACATTGTTCTCACTAAATGGATGTAAACAGAACCTTAACTGCTCTGAAAGGTCAGAGCTAATTACTCACTGTTTAGATGAAAACATTGTTAGCTGAAGCAGCCTCTACCTGTTTCATGTTAATTTCTGTTTTGTTATTTCCTGCCTAAAGGCTAGGGGTGTGTCCCAAAGCCTTAATAAAAGGGAGAAAAAGGCCAGAGCAAGCAGCAGTCCTTTCCACTAGAGGAAGGCTCCCTCCTGGCCCCCCAATATCGCCAAATTAATGCTTTCTGGTCTCTCATTTCGTTTGCGTGCGGCCTCCTTCAGAACCCGAACCCTGAACAGGGAATCATGAACCACGAGGGACATGGAAAGAGGTTCCTACAGGTTCCCCCCTACACCCCCCCCCCAACTTCTTCTCAGATCGCCTCTTTGAACCTTGACTTAAGCAGATTATCTGAGGAAAGTCCTCAAACGGGTTTCCCTGGGTCAGATACAGCTGGAGTGGCACCAGCGAGCACGGGAGGTGCAAGCAGGTGGATGTGGGGCTGTGTCATCTGAAGACACGGACTGGGGGCTTCAGTTTAACAGTCTGACATTTCATTACGGACTGTAAAGCGGCCCTTACAAGGCCTTCGGTGGAGTGGGCCTTTCCTTGTCCTTCCCTTCAAACAGAGCGTGACTCCCCTGGAGAGAACCCGGCCTCCAGGACGGCATCCCTGTGGAGAGCATCGGGACTCAGCTGCCCCGGGAGGCCAGCAGCCGCAGGAGGGACGGTGCGCCCAGGGAACGTGGGAGGAAGCGCTGGCCGCAGCCCAGAGGCGCAGAACTGAAACACTAACGGCCACTCGGAATTTACTGTTAGCAATCACCCGGGAGGTTGACTCATTTTCCTGATCTGCCAAGAACATATAAAAACCACGAGGAAATGCATCGTACAGAGATGCTAGCAGAGGTGACCCTGTTCTAAGTACATCCTTTAGCTGTGTAATCCTTCATAACACTATTCACTTAGGGGTGTTTTTATTTAATGTAAAGCTTGGGAGCCTGTAGAAAGCAGTGATTGTTTTTTTATAGAGAAATTGTTCTAGATTCAGTTTTCATCACTTTGAAACAAGTAATTTAATTGCTCTGCTTGGCAATGTGAGCCATTATGAAATGCCAAAATAAGGTTATTATTATCCATTTTCAGAAAATGGGTTCGTTCATTCATTCATTCATTCATTCATTCATTCATTCATGTTTATTATGAACACCGCAGCCCCTAGATTAACACAAGCTGATGACCCTGGAAAACAGATGACAGACTGGACCCGGACTCTGCCCCTATGGGATGGGATGGAGTCTTGGCGGGTGAAGCAATTAGCTACCCTGTCCCTTCAAAGTGGCCAGAAGCAGGGAGAGGCAGTGAGGTCTCAGGGTCTCGGCGAGGAAGGCATGCGAAGAGGCTGTTCCAGGTGGGGCCCCTGGAGACCTTCTCGGAGAAATGTCACCGGGAAGCAGCGCTGTCCCTCTCCACGACAGGGCTCCCTAGACCTTCACAGAGTGAACGAACGAATGAGCGGACAGACATGGAGGGTGGAGCTCACAGCGCCAGGCCCACCCAGGGACTCCACCATGCTCCCTGGATGGGGGGCGGCAAATTTGAGGGAGGGCACCCTAATCCAGGAAAGAGCATGCACAGGGACGTGTGGGAACAGTGGCAGGGTTATATGGGGGAATGATAGGAAAGAGCTCCAAACGGGGGTGGGGCTAGTCCTGGGGAATCTAGGCAAGGTGGCTGGATGGGGTCAGATGTGGGTGGGGTCAGATGTGGGTGGGGTCAGATGTGGGTGGGGTCATATCTGAATAGGGTCAGATTTGGGTGGGGTCAGATATGGATGAGGTCAAATGTGGATGGGGTCAGATATGGATGGGGTCAGATGCAGATGGGGTCAGATGTGGATGGGGTCAGATGTGGATGGGGTCAGATGTGGGTGGGGTCAGATGTGGGTGGGGTCAGATGTGGGTGGGGTCAGATCTGAATAGGGTCAGATTTGGGTGAGGTCAGATCGGGATGTGGTCAGATGAAGGGAGAGAAGCCACTGGCTGCCTCTCAGCTCCTGCAGGAGAAGGTTCCAGCGCTCTGACACCCCTCCCGAGGCTCTGGGAGATCTGGTGCCTGCCGCTTCTCAGCCTCCTCTCTGCACTCCCCTCCTCTCCATTCAAGCTGCACAGTTTCTCCATAAACAGCATTCTCTCTCACCTCCAACTCTTACACCTACTCTTTCCTTCTGGCAATCTTTCCCCTTTTGTCCTTCTTCCAGCCCCTCTGTCTGGCTAACTCCTACTTGGCCCCAGGTCTCAGCTTTAGCACCACTTCTTCCAGGAAGCCCACCGCCTCCTAAACGTCTCATGGCTCCTGTAGTAATGACCTCCCTGTTCTCAGTCTCCTCTGTGAACCAGAGACCTGGCCTACCTGGTAGCTGTATCCCCAGTACCTTGCTCCATTCCTGGAAGACTAATGACCCAAATTTGTTGAATGAATGAAACAGACAAGATGGGTATTAGGAATATTGATCTGATGGGAGTGTACTCCATATTTTTGAATGAAAGGAACACAGGCTTAAAAAAATAAAAGTGACTGGAATGGTGCATGTTCATTACAATGTTAAACAGTAACAATTGCTAACATTTACTGACTGTCCCTTATCCAAACACTGTGCTAATTACTTTCCAAGCATTATCTCATTTCATCCTCATGGTTACCTCATGAGGAAGGTATTGCTAATGTGTGAAACCATCAATACAGTGATCCTATCTAATAAAGAGGGAATGTGCTAATTGACCCTCATGCCATTGTAAAGATGGTGATGCCCACAGCCAATAAGGAGGGAATATGCTAATTGAGTGCCCCACCCTCAAAGATGGTGGTGCCCAGTCCTCTTAGCCCTGCCTGGGCAGCAGGTGCATGGCAAGGCTGCCTCTGGAGTCCCCCGTTCCCTCAGCCTGCTCAGGGCCGGCTGAGGCTTGCACTGCTGGCAGTGGCAGCAGCAGAGGATTGAAGGGGCATCACCTTCCCCTGATCGCCAGGTCACCTCCCACCCCCGAGGGCTCCCAGACTGTGAGAGGGGGCAGGCCCGGCTGAGGGACCCCTGTCCAGTGCATGAATTTTCATGCACCGGGCCTCTAGTACATAAATAAAAGCCGACTATCATACAAAAACATTGTGTCTATACCTTACATACCACTTAGAGTTCTGGCTCCCACAGCTCACAGGATATATATGATGCATCTAAAGTGCATAGGGGGGTATAAAGACAGGCATATAAAGACAGGCTTAAAAAACACAGAATCTTAAAAAGATGTGAAGCCTCTGAAGCTTTGAATAACTTGGAAAAGCTGATCACAGACTTACCCACTGAAAACCCACTACAACTTCAAGGAGGCAAGTTTAAGATCCATAAAAGGTTGTGCTACCCAATATTACCAAGAGTAGTTTGAAAATAGAACATAATTTTTAAACATTCAAATGATCATGAGTCACAGAACTGTAATAAGTTACTAATGAACATGAGAATTTAGAGGCAACTTCTTCATCTAAGAAGAATAACTACATTCTTTTGTAGCCTATCTCCTGGTGCCAGTGTAATAATAGTAAATAAAAAACAAAACCCATATTTTCAACAGGTGCCAGAGTCCAATTCAGTGCAGTATTTTTTATGTTCTCTACTGACATTATAACAGATATAGATACTTGATTGTGGCCACTTCTTCACCTAGGCCTGGCACAGTGCCTGTCTCTCAGCTCAGTAGACGTTCAGGGAGCACTGAGAGAGTGGTCAGAGATGTCACAGACTAAGAACCTGAATTCTCATTCTATTTTGAGGCAACGACATTGGCTCCCGACCTAAAGGATGATTAAGAGCATCTAAAAAGGAAGGCATCTGATTGCCGCCATTACTATAAAAAGACTGTGTCCCCGGGGGAGGATGTGAGTGAGTAGGGAAAACACGCACAAGCACGCACACTCTCATACCTATACCCACACCCACACCCATACACACACACAGCTACACCCACACACACCCACACCAATACCCACACCCCCATATACCCACACCCATACCCACACCAATACGCACACCCACACATACCCACACCCATACCCATACCCACACCTCCCTCCCCACCCCCACACACCTACACCCCCCACACCCACACCCCCCACATACACCCCCCCACACACACCCACACACACCTCCATACCCACACCCCCCCACATACACACACACACACACACACACACACACACACACCCCTTTCACTCTTTTCAGTGGCTACATATAGCTGGAACTTCAACCTGGAAGCAGAAGGAAGAATTCACCGGACACAGTTTCTCTGCCTAAGAGTCCCTGTCAGCAGCGCGGAGGTAAATTCATGTTTACGTGGAAGGTCAGCCTCTCCTCTAACCACTTTGTGAGGATGTGAATGTCCCGTGTCCGGTGCCAGAAAGCAGAGGGAGCCCAGCTCTGCTTGGCTGATCCGGGCAATGGGGAAGCTTAGGAAAAGGAGGAAGGTTCCCTCGACTCTCAGATTCATCTCTGTGTTTGACATCACCTATCACTTTTGAGTTCTTCTCCTTCCTCTCCCCCCTCCCCATCCTCCTCCCCTTCCTTCTTCTTTTTTTTTTTTTTGGTGGGGTGAGAAGTGCCAGTTTTAAGAGAAGTGAAGTGTACAAATCCCCACCCCCGCCCCTGGAATTATGAGCAGTACCTGGAATTTGAAGATCAGCATTGTGCCATTTTTGTGTTCTACCTGCATCCAGACACAAGCTGATGCCAGGACGACACTATGGCCATCCCAGGTTCCCTCAGTCTCCCGTCGCTCCTTTGGATCACACAGAGCACAGTCGTGAAGGGAGGTGACTCCATGACAGGAAAGAGCGGGGGGAACAAGGACAAATGACTTTTAAAAGTCTGGGGAGAATGTTTTAAACAGAACGGAGCAGGCATCGAAGAGAAAGTGAGGAAAATCCCAGTACCCATGACATGTCAGAAGAAGGTTAGAAACATCCATGTGCTCCGCAGAAACAATCAAGGATTCCTCAGTAAAAATCATGGTCCCCCTAGTTTTTTTTCCTCCATAGATCAACAGACCATCAAAGAATCCACCACCTTGTAGCCCAGAAGAGTGCATTTGGGGTGAACGCTATTCAAACAAGCGACTTAAAATGGAAACATTTAATACATGTAAATGTCATTGCCAGAGGCTCTCAGGAATGAGGCTCTCTCTTTCAAATGAGACACGGACTCTACACAGATGTGTTCCCCTGACGGCGGGTATAACGTCCATGCACGTGCGGCCGTTTCTGCAGGCAGATCAAGTCCTAGGACCATACTGTCCCTTTGCCCACGTTAATTTACAGCCGACTGATAAACACTACAAGAGCCCTCCTTCAGCCCCTGGGAAATCACTCTGATGGCCCTTTGCAAGATCCTAAATACAGAGAGAGATCCATTTGCAAGCCAAGAACGGATGGGAAAAGGGCGCAGGAGAGCAGAGTGGAATTCAGGAGCATCGAATTACCAGTCTTCTGTACAGAGCGTTCTTATCTCCACCGAGATTCTCATAAAGGCCGGGGCCATTAGAACTAATTCTGAAACAGTAGAACACTGGCTTCAAGGATAGAGTTCTAACATTATCACATTATCTGGATTGCTTCCTAAAACGTTAAACTGAAAAATTAAAAGGGAACCAACAGTAGTACCATAATCAGGGAGATTTTAAAGATGGGCCAAATTTTACTTTAAAAATTTTTAGGATTAAGATATTTGAATGGTAATCATAAAGATATTTACACACACACACACACACACTCCACTATAATTACACAGTTTCCTAATTAATTTCTTGAGGACAAAGCCAAGCAGAAATATAGCATAATATGGCATGGGTTTTAAAGAACCCTAAAAATCTAGCTCCAAGTTTAAATGCCTGTTTGTTTGTTTTTTAAATAAAGCTACAGAGTTGGGACAAAGCTTCCACAAGAATCTGAAGGAAAGAACTCTAAGTGTCTTGAAAAGTCTACTCTTTGTGGTAGCAGTCATTGCAGTGACATTTCAAAAACAATAAGAATGCTATATAGAACCAGAGAACTGGACTGCCACATCATATGTCCATCTAGTCCAATGTCTGTTTGCCTACAACTTGTACTTCATATGCCTCCATCTGCTCTCTCTGGGACCACAGCTATACAACATTTCCCAGGGTTCCTTGTAGTTAAGTCATGTGATTAACTTCTACCAATGGGCTGTGGACAAAAGTGATATGTGTCACTTTCAAGCCTAACTCTATAAAGCTTTCCTGTTTGCTCACCAATTTGAATGCCACCCTGACACTGGCGCTGGTACGTGGAAAAGAAATTTTGGGATTTACCTGTAATAACAGCAAGTATTGCTACCTACCTAATTTGTGATCTACGGGGCTTTTGTACAGACATTGGCATTTAGGAATATCAGCCAAAATGGCCACTGTCCATCATACCCATTTTGAATCCTGGGATATTTACCAAAGAGAACTAGTGGACAATTCCCCGTGTCTACTCCAATGAAGATCAGAGGTCCACCTTAACTCCTCCAAGAATTCTCTGAGGTATAAAAAATGATCAAAGTCAAGGGGAGATCTGTAAAGCACAAGAAATAATTTAAATATGTGGGCGATGCTTCAAAAGAAATTTTAGCATGAAGTTCGTTACTTCTGATGTCATGTTGCTTATAAAATAAAAGCAATCTGAAATGGCCATTTCACCCCACACACTGACTTGCATGAATTATATGGTTACAAGTTAAAACTCAGTAAGTTCATGTGCAGTTGACCCCTGAACAACATGGGTTTGAACTGCCTGGGTGCACTAATACACAGATTACATGGATTTCCCCCCCCCAAAAAAAATACATAGCTGGCCCTTCTTATCACTGGTTTTACACCTGCAGATTCAACTAAACTTTAATCACAAAGTATGTTTTATTCCCAGTTGGGAATCCACAGATGTGGAGGGTTGAATGTAAGTATTGTCCTACAGCATTTATATAAAGGACTTGAGCACACATGGATTTTGGTATGCACAGGGGTCCGGGAACCAGTCCCACAGAGAGCAAGGCAGCACTGAGGTTTGTGGAAATTTACAAGCTAAATTCAGATTTTTGACTGCACAGGGCTCAGCAACCCCCATGCTGTTCAAGGGTCAACTGTAGTTTGCTTCATACCTCAGACTAACATCTGGATTATATAAATGTAATCAACCATAGACGTAAGATGCACGTTTCCACAATAAAGTGCAAATTATGACACTTTTGGTTTTTTATTGTTTTATATGAACTTCATTCTTCTAATTTTAAAACTCTTAAATTGAAAATGCTTAGATCTAAGAGACAATTTTATTGGTAATACTAAGCATAAATACACTTTGAGTTCAGTATAGACAAATAGAAAATAGTAATGTGCCCAGTATATCACTGTGATTTTTCATTGTCTCATGAGAATTTAAAAAAATATATATTTTATTGATTTTTACAGAGAAGAAGGGAGAGGGACAGAGAGCTAGAAACATTGATGAGACAGTAATGTCAATCAGCTGCCTCCTGCACGCCCCCTACTGGGGATGTGCCCACAACCAAGGTACATGCCCCTTGACTGGAATCGAACCTGGGACCTTTCAGTCCACAGGCCAATGCTCTGTCCACTGAGCCAAACCGGTTAAAGCTAATGAAAAATGTTTTACTGTTATATGGGCCACTCTTCTATAACAGATACAATGATTTTTTAAGATATTGAAATGAAAGGACAAGTGTTGTTGAAAAATCAGGAAGTACGATCAGACATTTCTCAGAACAACAACAAGCCAACTTCAAATACATATCTAGACTCCACATTAAAAATGCTTGCATCCTATGCAGTTAAAAATGTAAATAGGAAGGGGTGGGATGTCTGGGATGTATGTCTCCCCCCGTTTCTTGACATGCGGATGAGGTTAAGGGAATAGGCAAGGACATGTTCCTAGAGGAAATATTAATACAAGAGACCCAATATTTTACAAAATAGTTACAAGAGTAAGAAATGAGTATTAGCAATTGCAATTAGACAAGAAGAAATAAAAGGCATTCAAATTGGAAAAGAAGAAGATGTCCTTATTTGCAGATGACATAATATTGCAGATAAAAACCCAAAAGACTCCATCAAAAAACTAATGGACTTAATAAATAAATTCAGCAATGTAGTAGGATACAAAGTTAATGCCAAAAAATCTATGGCGTTTCTATACACCAATAGTGAACTGTCAGAAAGAGAGACTAAAAAAGCAATACCACTTACCATCGCACCAAAAAAAAATATTAAGATACCTAGGAATAAACTTAATTAAGGAGGTAAAAGACCTATACACAGAAAACTACAGGACACTGAAAAAAGAGATAGAGGAAGACGTAAAGAGATGGAAGAATATACCATGTTCATGGATGGGGAGAATCAACATCATTAAAATGTCCATTCTACTCAAACAATCTATAGATTCAATGCACTCCCCATTAAAATACCAACAGCATATTTCAAAGACTTAGAAAGAACTCTTCAAAAATTTATCTGGAATAAAAAAAGACCCTGAATAGCCACAGCAATCCTGAGAAAGAAGAATAAAGTAGCTGGGATCTCAATATCAGATGTCAAGCTATATTACAAAGCCACTGTTCTCAAAACAGCCTGGTACTGGCACAAGAACAGACATATAGACCAATGGAATACAATAGAGAATCCAGATACCAACCCAAACCACTATGTTCAATTAATATTGGACAAAGGAGGCATGAACATACAATGGAGCCAAGACAGTCTCTTCAATAAATGGTGTTGGGAATATTGGACAGATACATGCAAAAAAATGAAACTAGACCACCAACTTACACCATACACAAAAATAAACTCAAAATGGATACAGGACTTAAATATAAGATGGGAACCCATAAAAACACTAGAGGAATCCACAGGCAGCACAATCTCAGACATATGCTGAAGGAACTTCTTCACTGATACTGCTCCTAGGGCAATGGAAGCTAAAGAGAAAATAAACAAATGGAACTACATAAAAATAAAAACCTTTTTCACAGCCAAAGAAACCATCAACAAAACAACAAGAAAGCCCACTGTCTGCGAGAACATATTTGCAAATGTTATCACTGATAAAGGTTTAATCTCCAACATCTACAGCCAACTTATACAACTTAATAAAAAGAAGATAAATGATCCAATAAAAAAATGGGCAACAGACCTAAATAGAACATTTTCAAAAGAAGACAGAAGGAAGGCCAAGAGACACATGAAAACATGCTCAAAATCACTAATTATCTGAGAGATGCAAATCAAAATAATGCGATACCATCTCACACCTGTCAGATTGGCAATCATCAACAAATCAACAAATGACAAGTGTTGGCAAGGATGCGGAGAAAAAGGAACCCTCATGCACTGCTGGTGGGAATGCAGACTGGTGCAGCCACTATGGAGAACAGTCTGGAATTTCCTCATAAAACTAAAAATGGAGCTCCCACTCCTAGGCATATATCTTAAGAAACTAGAAACAGGATATATGCACCCCTATAATCATAGCAGCACAATTTACAATTGCTAAGATTTGGAAACAGCCTAGGTGTCCCTCAGCAGATGAGTGGGTCAGAAAACTATGGTACATCTACACAATGGAATATTATGCTGCCATAAAAAGAAGGAATTCTTACCATTTGCAGCAACCTGGATGGAACTGGAGAGCATTATGTTAAGTGACATAAGCCAGTCCATGAAAGAAAAATACCACATGATCTCACTCATGTATGGATAACAAAGAACATTATAAACGGATGAACAAAAAGACAGATACAGAGGCAGTAAAGCATGAAAAAGACTGTCACATTACAGTGGGAAGGTTAGGGAGAGGTGGGGTAGAGAAGAGATCAACTGAAGGACTGATATGCAGGCATATAAGCATAATCAATGGACGCAAGACACTGGGGCATGAGGGCATGTATAAGAGTGGGGTGGGGTGGGGGTAATGGGAAGATATGTGCACATGTAATACATTAGTAAAAAAATAGAAAAAAAGAAATGAGTGAAAGAGGAGAAAATGATGCTCGCTAACTTTTATAATCAATACAGCCGAGGAAACATCCACATTACGGGCTTTCCCCTCTTCCAGCCTTCCAGCAAATCTCAAGGAACGCTTCATGGGCTCCACTGGCATTCAGTAAGTGTGCTCTGCTCAAAGGCCTGGTCTAGGGACCCCTCTCCATTGGGGGCGATGATGCAGCTCCCCCAGGTATGGTCTCTGTGCTTTGAACACACCATACTTTGATCCTTTTTTTAAGGTCTATTTTTTACCCCCCATATAAAGACACATATTTGTAGATTATTATGAACAGAAATATCTGGAATGGGAGGGTCTGCTGTATTCTTTTTTTTTTCAATATATTTTATTGATTTTTTACAGAGAGAAAGGGAGAGGGACAGAGAGCCAGAAACATCGATGAGAGAGAGACATCAATCAGCCGCCTCCTGTACACCCCCCACTGGGGATGTGCCAGAAACCAAGGCACACACCCTTGACCAGAATCAAACCTGGGACCTTTCAGTCCACAGGCCCACGCTCTATCCACTGAGCCAAACCGGTTTCAGCGGGTCTGCTGTATTCTAAAGTTAATACCCCTTTAACAAAGCCTAAAATAATTTTCCTCTTCTTTCAGTCAACAGTCATTCTCAACTACCTGCCCACACTAGCAAGCGGGATTAATAACACTCCCAGCCTTTTCAAGAATAGGCTAAAAAACAACAACAAACAAACCAACCCATATGCAAATCTTACGCAGTAAAGAGCACTACCCTATGCTGTATATCCAAGGTTTACTATAAGTGCACAATGTGAAGAAATAAACTTTCTAAAACTTCCCTATTCATCTAACTAAGTTCTCCGAATAATGTGAAAATCTCCAAAGTTCTTCCAAAATTAGAACCTACAGGCTAGAGTCCGGCTTTCTGATAATCTGTTTCTAAGATGATGACTCCTACATTATGTCAAAAAGCTATGTCATACATAAGCCTGACAAACTTAGGAAAAGATGGAATTTTCTAAGATGGAATTTTCTTCCAGTGCCAAGGTGATCCTAATGAATGTCTCCAGTCCCCAACCTCACAAAGAGTGCACTAAGCACTCCTAAAGGGCAGCAATTAAAAGAATGAATTTACCATTTGGAAATAAATTCAAATACTTAATATATGTTAAAATATGTTCTCAAGTACAAGGAGCATCAGAAGGAATACGATGAACTATTTAGACACTTCTGTCTTTTTATATTTACTGCGATAAAGGATTCATTGTGAAAAGGTCTACGGATTCTGGCACGATCCAGCAACACTAGGAAATACCGATGCCAGATACAGTTTACATCCATATTAGGCCGCAGAAAAAAGGCTGGTTGAAGGGATCTGCAAATTAGGGTGTTTTTCTCTTCCCCCTCAAGATTCTTACAAAACATCAGTGATGTTCTCTTCAGATTATAACGTGAGGTGCCAAACTGTGTATTTCTAGAATATTCTGCATGCTTGCAAGTACATAAATAAGCCACAGTCGGTAAACCATCTAATTCGAAAATAAACTTAAGTAGAGATGCTTGTGTGACTATAAATCCTGGGACAGCCTTTTAGTCTCCCAATAAGATTTAGGATATATTTCAGAGTCTGTCATTCCAGAAAGTCTTTGGAAATGATAACCACATTTATTCTGGAATCCGTAGAAAGTTCATTAATTATCTGCCATGATATGAGTCAACTCATAAAGATTATAAGTGCTCCTAGATAATGAACACTCACAAAAATAGCCCCTTTAATAGTACAGTCCACTCCTATGTGTGTCATGAATCATTCAGTTCCATGACCATGTGGATACATCCTCTCTTTCCCTATAGTCCATTGTATATGTATTTCCACTGCTTCTTAAGAATCCCACTCTATGCCGGAACTGGTTTGGCTCAGTGGATGGAGCGTCGGCCTGCGGATTGAAGGGTCCCGGGTTCGATTCCGGTCAGGGGCATGTATTTTGGTTGCGGGCACATCCCCAACCAGTTGGGGGTGTGCAGGAGGCGGCTGACTCTCTATCTCTCTCCCTTCCTCTCTGTAAAAAATCAATAAAATATATTTTAAGAATCCCACTCTAGGTGAATAGGACAATGAATGGATATACATGGACTAGGGTCTGTTGAGGGAAGACAAACTACTTACTCAAATGAGGTTTGATATTTGGGGATTTAAAATCTTTGTGTCATTCCTATTTCTTGTTATCCCCTTTAATCTCATTGGCCATGACAACAGTGATAGATAATTTAGAGACAAATCTGATGTATCAGTTGAAGAAAGATGGATTATTTGATGAGTTCTAGATGTTTTGCTCCAGCAATGTATGTTTGGGTTACAGGAATTTACAGTTTTTATAGATTTATAAAGATAGTGCTTACTAATATATGGGGACTTATAAATCATGTAATTAAGGAATACATCATCTGATCGCTGTGAATCATCTAATGATACTACAGTGGTACCTCAGATACCATGCCCTAACATACAAGATTTTTGAGATACGAGCCCTTGAGCGAGTGATTTTTGCTTTGAAATACGAGCAACATTTGAGATAGGAGTCATCGCATGGATCGGCCGGCTTAACACGACCCACCAGTTTACCGCAACTCGAGCATCTTATAGTTTCCCACCCCTCAAGGTTACAGAACGAATTAAACTCATATCTCGAGGTACCACTGTACTTTTATTTATCAATATTTCATATTGGCCACTAATCCTGAAATGTAGAGCAAAGAACATAATCCTAATTTGTCAAAATGACAGCTTGCATCATTCAATCTAAAATATGTTTGAGGACACAATTGAGGTAACTGTCAGATACTTCCCACCAAGAGCCTCGACAGTGACACTGTGGGTCCTGGTGAGCTTGATGCCAACATTTCCGGTTTACCCCGTGAATATAACCTCGAAATACCTTCAGAGGGTAAGAAAGGGTAAGCAGATGTCGTGAAAGCAATGAAATGTGTAGCAACGAAGGTAAATAAGACCTGGGCTAATTACCACATTGATGACAGATCTGTTGTCATGCTGAACTTACACTCAAAGGCTGGGGAGAGGCAACTGTCAGTGACAAGTGATTCATGTAGGTCTTTGTCACAAAACAAGACCATGAACCACCTACCTTTCAATGAGTGTTCATCTCGAAAACCAATGCCTTCTTCTGATATTGATATTTCAAAATGTTTGGGGCTGCCGAGACCGGTTTGGCTCAGTGGATAGAGCGCCGGCCTGTGGACTGAAAGGTCCCGGGTTCCATTCCGGTCGGGGGCATGTAGCTTGCTTGCGGGCACATCTCCAGTGTGGGGTGTGCAGGAGGCGGCTGATCGATGTCTCTCTCTCATCGATGTTTCTGACTTTCTATCCCTCTCCCTTCCTCTCTGTGAAAAATCAATAAGATATATTTTTAAAAAAATGTTTTGGGGCACTCCCCACGGGGAGCACTCACAGGTTCTGGGTGTGGGTAAAGCACCGGTGGTAAACCATGACACATCTTGCTTCTGCTGTTAAGTTCCATATTCATCCTCCCCACCACAGGCTGGCAAGGACCCCAAGTTAAAAGCATGTTACCAGAAATAGCCACCCGTCACCAAATTCCTCGCCCACACCCCTCAGTCACAGGCTCCAGCCCCGGTGAACAGCCAGAGATATGCTGGACCGCCCGCTACTGAGTTATAGCAGGCCAGTTACTGGCACCGGTTCCAGGGGAGTGTGCCACAGCCTGGGACAGGGCGGTCCTGGGGTGACATTTCGGGGAGGGTTTAGTGCACTGGGTTTGGCATTGGTGCCAAGGCAACACGATTCGCCAGCAGAGCCTGCGGTACAGCGGAATGTGCAGGCTGTCTTCCTGTCAGGAGACCGAGGTCTCTCTGCTAAGGTGGTAAGATGTGTACTTGAACGGCATTCAAGAGTTTTAAATAGTGCAAAGGGCTCATTCCCCTCAGGGGACGCTCCCAGAGCCCCGGGGAATGCCAATGGAAGGCGGCAATCTCCCGCAGACCCCTACTTCCATGTGGGCGGCACGAAGGGGGGATGCCGGGGCAGCGCCAAGGCCTTTAACCTGGTCCTGGGACACTTTTTAAAAAATATATTTTACTGATTTTTTTTTTTTAACAGAGAGGAAGGGAGAGGGACAGAGAGCTAGAAATATAGATGAGAGAGAAACATCGATCAGCTGCCTCCTGCACACACCACCTACTGGGGATGTGCCCACAACCAAGGTACATGCCCTTGACTGGAATCAAACCTGAGACCTTTCAGTCCGCAGGCCGATGCTCTAGCCACTGAGCCAAACCGGTTTCGGCCTGGGGACACTCTTTTAAAAAATCCTCATCTGAGGATATTTTTTCCATTGATTTTTAGAGAGAGGGAGAGGGAGAGACAGAGAGAAACAACAATGTGAGAAAGACACATCGATTGGATGGCTCCCGCATGCCCCCATCCAGGGCTGGGAACCTGCAACTGAGGTATGTGCCCTTGACTGGAATCAAACCAGGGACTCTTCAGTCTACAGTGATAGACCCATCACTCTATCCGCTGAGCCGAACCAGCCAGGGCCTGGGGCCACTTTTGATTTTGCTCTAGGATGCCCCAGAGTATTCCCAGAATGCCTCACTCCCCCCCAACCCCCAGACTCACTGTTGCTGTGGGAAGGGTGTGGGAAGGCCTTCCTGGGAGAGCTTCTGCCTATTGCAGGATTTCCTGACGTCCAGCGGGCAATCAGCACATCTGAACGGAAAGGCAGCAATAAGCAATGAAGTAGAAAAACGAGAGCTCTGAATATAAAGCAATATTAATGCTTGTCTGTGGGTCCTGGTTGGCCAGGACTTTGCTCTGGGTGACTGATGTTCAGGGCTGACTGTGTAAAACTCAACACACCTGAAGTGATGCAGTGTCATCTAGTCAACTGAGCTTTCGGGTACACAGTGCTTTCTGCCCTTGTTTTCTGCCTCTCCTCTCCCCTGTTCGACTCTAAGCTGAAGTCTCTTACACCAACTTAACGTACATGAAAATAAAATAGAGAACCACAGGTATGAGTGGATAGGAGCTGAGCAGGGCTGTGGAAATCAGGACATCACTCATTCACAAGGTAACCAGGAATCAATCAATCTCTCTCTCTCTCTCTCTCTCTCTCTCTCTCTCTCTCTCTCTCTCTCTCTCACACACACACACACACACACACACACACACACACGTGCCTAGCATATGGCCCGGATTCCAGTAGCATTTGGTAAACATTTCAGGATGAATGAGCAAACAAATGTCAACAGATGTCCACAACGTGGCACTGGGAGTAATGGGAATTGGGTCTTCTGGAGGCCACCGTCCCCACTGGCACCGAGATGCGGGGTAGGAAGTGTGACAGGGACCCGATCCTGGACTGGGGCATCGACACAGGATAAAACCAGGACCGGTGCCTAATGACCCAGGACAGAGAAATGCAAACCTGAACACAGGAGGGCAGTGAGCTGTCGCTGCGAGGAGAGGTCATGGGACAGTCTGCCATACAAAAGGGTGAGGATAATGTCAAAACATAAAAAGGACCAGGGCCTCTGAGCGTCCCCCAGCTGGCGTTAATAACCAGAGTTGGAAACGGACCAGCCAAAATTTGCACCCAAGGCTTTGACTGGGACCTTTAAGATCATGGTTTATGTCTTAGCAGAGTTCATGGTCATTGGGCTGTTCAGAAAGCAACCTGCCAAAACCGGTTTGGCTCAGTGGATAGAGTGTCAGCCTGCGGACTGAATGGTCCCAGGTTCGATTCCGGTCAAGGGTATGTGCCTTAGTTGCGGGCACATCCCCCAGTAAGGGGCGTGTAGGAGGCAGCTAATCGATTCTCTCATCGCTGTTTCTAGCTCTCTATCCCTCTCCCTTCCTCTCTATGGAAAATCAATAAAATATATTAAAAAAAAAATAAATCAATGTGCCCAGGTTAGAATCTCTGGTCTCCTCTCTCCTGCTGCTAGTACAATGCCTGGAAGCTGGCCGGTGATCAATCGGCCCGTATTAAAACAAGAATAAACATCTGAACAAGTCTCCAAACCCATGTTCCCCATGCAGAAATACACACTTTGTATTCATTGTGGGCATGGGAACACACTTTCATATCCTTACAAGTTAAGTAAACATAAATGTTTGCACGTTAAGGTGGTGGCGAGGTGCCCCCTCCAATCAGCACCTAATGATGGAGCTGGGGTATGTGAGGTCCCTCTGAGGATAAAGGATGGAGCCTGGGCAAGCCTGACCCAGGGCAGTCTACAGCGCCATCTGCGAGCACGAGTTCTGGGGTGTGTCTGCCTACATTCCAGCGCTTATCATTTAACTCATCATTTAACGACAGTCAATGCGATGACCCGATGACCCGTGAGCGCCAGTTTCTTCCTCTCTGACAGGGGAACAATGAGAGCGCTGGTCACAGGGTGCTAGGAAAAGGGAACGAGGTGATTGTTAAAGTAGTTTAGTCAATGCAACAAGTACCGTATTTTCCGGTGTTATCAGACGGCTTTTTAACCCAGGAAAATCTTCAAATCAAAAGTCGGGGGTCGTCTTCTACGCCAGGTGTCCTCTTATAGGGCGGGTATATCCCAACTCTCTATTTTAACTGGAAAAGTCGGGGGTCCTCTTATACACCAGGTGTTATGTTATAAGGGTGGGTATATCCCAAGCTTTATATTTTAACTGGAAAAGTTGGGGGTCGTCTTATACGCCCATTCGTCTTCTACACGGGAAAATACGGTACTCCAGAGTGAGCCCTCAGTAGATAGGAGCTCTAATTTACAAGACTGAACTGCAACTTCACTCAGGGCGCTGGCAGATCTGAAGGAACAGTGTTGATGAGAAAGGTGTGTGTGTGTGTGTGTGTGTGTGTGTGTGTGTGTGTATGTGTGTATGTGTGTATATGTATGTGTGTGTGTATGTGTGTGTGTATGTGTATGTGTGTGTGTGTGTGTGTGTGGTGGGAAAGTCAGCAATGAGAGCACAGACCACCTAGAGTCAGAGGAGGAGTTCATGTTTATTGCTTTTTTAAAAAATCGGATGCAGATATTTTTGTGCTCCGTATCCATGACCTCATCGCCTTCCCAGGGAGGATCCTGAGCTGGAGAGGCTAAGTGCCTCGTCAGAGGACAGATGGCGGGAGGATGGCCGCGCTGCCCGGGGCCTGCCGGAAAACGGGCAATCCCTGCTCCGCCCCGCAGCAGGGAGCGCTGCCAGGCCAACGTGGCAGCGGCCAGCCCGCAGGGGCACACTTCCGAAGCAAGATTCGCCTTCGCCGAGGACAGGCATGCGTGACCCCTGCTCCCCACTGTTTGAACGCTGCCGCTCAGCTCCCTCAGCCTGACTTAACCTCAATAAACACCCCCTGGTTCCATGCCCCTTCCTCCATCAGCCTCCAGGCGAGCAGCGGGCATTTAGCCTGTGAGAGCATCCTTATGGCACATCACGCTTCAGAATGGAGTATAATCAGCTGCTCTGTGGTCTGCTAAGTGCGTCTCCGTCAATGGACATCGGAGTCTGTGTCGGAGAGAGAACCATCTCTATCTGTAAACAGCAGGAGGTCCAGGCCGGAAACGCCAGCAACCGGGGGACGGCCTGAGGGGTGAGGGGGGGAGGGGCTCAGATTACTCAAATCGGTGGCCTAACGGTACCTGAGAGTCCCATCAAATGGCTCTTCAATTAATTCATTAATTTGTCAAGCTTTTACAGGGAAAAGCTCCCTCTTTGTATGTGGTCTCCTTTGGGGGACTTTCTTTTCCTTCTAAATTCTGGTGGAAATGTGTTATTTTTTCCTATAACTTCCCCCTCCACAGGCAGCAGTTTTAGGCACCCGTGCCTTTACAGTGTGAAGGATCGGTAAGAGCTGCTCAGGGGGTGTCCATGCACCACCCCTCATTAAGTCCCGGTTACCAAAGCAAATAGAAGAATATGCCACTGAGAGCTGCAGTGCATGGGGCGGCAGGTATCTGAGTGTCTTAGCTCATGGCACAATATTAGGAGGTAATTCGCCCATTTACCTTCTCTTGGAACAATTTGGGGGGGAAGTATCAGCAGCTAAGTGAGCAGAGCTTAGAAGCCCGCCTTCTTGCAGGCTACCCACCAGCCAGCAGGTGCCGGCTGCTCCCCTCCTTTCCTCGCTGATTTGGGAAGAAAGGACCTGGAAGTTGGGGTCAATGGCAACGTCTCCCACTGAGCGTCCACTGAACACCGGTTTCTCCTTCAGCACGTCAAACCACCATCAAGAAAATCACTCAGCTCATTCTAGTCAACAGCAATCATCTTAACTAGCAAAGGCATAGCCTTACGACACAGACGTGACCTTGGGTTCTGTACCTGATGACTTAAAAGCTGTGTGTGAGGAAGGAGATGGTTTAAAATAAGAAAACACACACTTAGAAGGTGATATTGAATCCAGGAGTGCTCCTCAAAGTGTGGCCCAGGGGTCCCTGGGGGTCCCCAAAACTCAGGATACCCAAAACATTAATACTGTCTTCAGAACAGTACCAATATGTCCCATGCTCTACTCATCACGCTGTTATTGGCACTAATAGTGAGTAGAACTTTCAGCAGCTTAGTGAGAACTGAGGGAGTCAGGTCAGACTGTGCTAGTAGTTTTTTTTACTATATTTCTTATAAAAGCATTGACCTCACATAAGAGTGTCGCTGATGCAACAGTAAAAATGATTAATTATTAACTATATTCCATGTCAAACCTCAAATAGACATATTTTTAAAATTTTGTGTGATGAAATGGGAAATATACATAACTTCTGCTGCACACCAAGGAATGTGTGTGTGTGTGTGTGTGTGTGTGTGTGTGTGTGTGTGCGTGTGTGCGTGTGAGTATGTGTAAAGTGCTTGTACAACAGTTTGTGAGCCAGACTAGTTGCGTTCCCACGCCACACCACGTCAAGTGAAAGACTGACAGGCAAACCGTGGTTATTCAGGCGTGGGTATTTCACAAATATTTTTTAAAAATAAACGAAGTGAGCTGCCACTTCTGGTAAGAGAAATGACAGATTTGGTGCCAATGACAGAATGGGATCTCTCAAGCAAAAACGAGAATTTTGGGAAGCTTGCATTTGACACCGGGAACATGAAATCTTCCCAGGACCTAAAAGACTCTTTGAATGAGAGTGATGGTGATATTAATGAAAGTAACTTTTTTTTTTTTTTTTGCTATTTTAAAGTGAAATGTGTCAATACTTGGAAGATCTGCACAACTCAGCAAATCAATATTTTCCAAATAACCAATGCGTGATGTAAAATCATACAAAGGTAAGAATTCTATACTAAGACATGGATTTTTATGGTCATGGACTTTGCAAAAGTCACTAATATGGCGCAGATTCCACACCGCAAC